>JAUYWV010098499.1:0-13766 GCA_032274565.1 Nematoplana nigrocapitula | reverse complement strand
ACGTAGTTAACTGATATTTTCTGAAACCTGCATGCTAACCTATAATTTCATCTGCTCTAGCTTATATCATCCTTATAGAACAACAAAAAAGAAAATAAATCATAGAACAGAGCTCTCTGCTAGCTCATATGTTGTCCATTACTTAACATATCTTAGTTTATCATCTTAGGATGCTAGCTCATATGTTGTCTATTACTTAACATATCTTAGTGTATCATCTTAGGATGATGTTTCTGAAATAATCATTCTCTGAAAAATTCCATTAAATTAAGACAAAACTATATTTAGAAACAAAAAACACATTGCATTTGTATAAATTATTATTTATAATTAGTAAAGTCAGCAAACATACAATCAGACATCCTCTCACACGGATTCAACCGTATCATTCAGATTTGGACGAAGGCGGATCCATAGAGACAGTCAAGCTGTCTGATAGCTTTTTATTCATTCCAATCGGAATATTGATATACTCACGAAAAGCAAGAAATTACCAGTAATTGATTGAATAACATCTCGCTCGAACAATCCTGCCTGTCTTTCTTGTATTTTTCCAGCATATGTTGCCCCAGTGAAACATCGCAAAATCTTTTGTCATTTAGTTTCAAGTAAAATGCGTTGGATAAAGAATTATTTCATTCCATAGAAACTAAATTAGTTCTTTATTAATTGGATAGTGCATCTACATATTTTCATTATTTTTGTCCAAGGCCGTTACTCCGACATGTTTAGGCTTCTTAGACTTGCCCGAGAGACCATCAGGATTGTTCTTTCCAGCCTATTCAGTGTAAATAAATGAATTTTCTTCTAAAGTTAACATACTGACACGGAGATTTCGATGCTCACTGCTGCGCAGCATTAGTCGAATACCCAAGACGTAGATTGAAATGCTAACCAATTGAGTAGGAGTAGGTGATCTAGGAATGTAATCTCCCTTAAAAACTCTCTTTCTGTTCTGCTAATAGATTCGGCTTTACGAGGATCATTACCCAAGCCTTCTCCCTGACGTAACTTCATGACAGCCTCCACAGAGTTACGAATTGGTTCGAACTGATTCTGATAAAAATGTGTAATTCTTGCCCTGAAATTCTCAAGTGAGTTTGTAAGCAAAGCAAAAATTAAGAATGCTGTTAGCCTTATACGGAATTCTCTTAATTGTTCGGATTTCTGTTAAGGAATACGGAATCCGTTCATTTAATTCGGACACAGAAAATTCATTTATCCCTTTCTCTAGCACATTTTAGTATACAGCATCAGTTTTCTAGTCTTCTCTTTTACCCAATCGCCCCAAAGTCGGAGTACATACAAATCTTCCTTGTCGTACTGTATTTGCAGCCACGTTCTGCGAGGAGAGCAAGCGAACTATACGACACGGATACGGGTGTATGTGTAATCGTCAATTTCTGCGAACACACTTACAAAGAGAGGATCAGAATCGGTGGAAAACAAAATTTGTAAGTTACTTTTGGGACCCATAGGGTATCGAATGTTTTGCAGATCTTCTCATTTTTGTTCTCGAGAGAGTAGGGTGGGAATGAAGTGTCGCAAAAATGTCCTTAGACATACCACTAATGTTATATCAAATTATTACAGCTAGTATACAGTATATATACTCTACAGAGTGTCGCACGAGTCTCTCTATCCAAGCTATACTGCTATCAATATGAAATAAATAAAATTGAAGGCTTCGTCTTGGAATATCTATTTGTATGCTGGCACGACGTTGAGACGTTTTAGGATTTTTATCATAAACAGTTTTGTCATTTTCTTTCTTCTCGTCTGTCCGAACATCTCGAGGGTGTCCACCTCGGCATTTGTCAGCATCATGGAACTTTTTGACGATGTCATATGTACCATTTGACGTTAAGGCACTCTGTCGCGTGGATAGATACTTTGATTTGGAGAACTTTTGTTGTTCTTATGTTCTACTACTGTTCAACAATGTTAATTCCATCAATAATAAAATGCTATAAATAAACTGTAAATTCTGAAATTGACTATGAATTCAATTTTGAAATTTCAGTTACCTTCGGTAAAGAGACTTACGCGCCACCCTGTATAACTTAGAGGGACATCACTTGGTTAGTTCGCCATGAATATTTGTTTTGTTAGATTAACCGTTGAACCGCATATTGTAATCGGCATATTGCTGTGTTCTTTCCATAGAAATCGGATTTGTTTTTAAAATAGCTATGCCGCGTAATCCGATTTCTATGGTTCTTTCTCATTATAGAATAGCAAGAACTACGTATGGTACTGTGTATTCAATATTATCTATGCCATTTATGAGGAGAGCAAACGAGGTTTAATGGCTTTTCTGAATGAAAGGTTGACAGCCCGTATGTTAATTTTCTGGTGCTGGTTGATATTTAATTAGACCATATACTGTACTTGCTCTCACGCACAATGTTAATTCATAGATAGCACGCCTATAAGTATGATTTAGGGTATTCGCACAGTGTAGCGTGCAACTGAGTATAATATAATGTATACCGCACTCTAAAGCGTAGATATACCAAAATTATAAATATATATACATATTCGGAATCTCGTGAAATAACCTACATTTGTACATTAAAATGTTAACATGTAGTCAAAAACGCGGTGCTGATCTTCACGGCGTGTAATATTACTTGTGTGTGGAAACTGCGATGGTTTCATGGAGTATGGTATACATTAGGCTTACAATTTTACACGTTTATTTCTGAGCGGAAGTGAGACTGGTTGGGAAGTCCAGTGCGCACTTAAATCCCAGCCTGACCGTATTCAAAACCATTTATTCAAAGGTAACTAATTGAAAATACAGCTTATTGTCTGCTGCAGATCATAGAGTAGTTACGTTATTACTCTACGGGCTCCCTCACCACTCACTGTCAACATACAGTCAGCCTTACGAAATGCTTCTGGAGTAGAAACCCCAGTGCTATTCATTTTACTACATATAGGTACGAAGTCTAGTGTTGATATCTTAAATTCATTCTTCGACTTGAACCATTGTGGAGTTATCTACATCGAGCTTACATTTGTAGATCAAATGTATTCTTGTTGAAACAAAATACTTGTCTGATTACATTTCTTCAGTATAATTATTGTAGTGACAAATGTTTAAATGTAAATGGAATTTTACAACCATATGCTCAGGCTCTACTTAGCCAAACAAAGCACTCATCAAACTGGAATGCGTAGGATTTTAGTTTCACGACAATTCAAAATATTCACCCCAATTATTTTTGCGAGACGAGTCCAACTTTGCTTCTCCTGCCTCTGCATTCTCGCGAAATGAGTCTCATACCATTTTAACATCAGGAATGTGCAACATGGAGATCTCGCAAAAAGTAATTGTCTCTGTGTGTGTTCGCAATCTCCTTCTAAACTGTCAATGTGGCATAGCTGAAATTTTCGGTATCCACCCTTTGTATGTCCCCAAGTGGGAGTGGAGTCGTTCGGCTTTAAGAATAAAGGACAGATCCTCGCTGCCTCTCGGAAAACTGTGGGGTCCGGGTTCACCCCGAAGGTGCTTGCTATGACAAATAGATCGGTATTCGACCAATGGAGGAGTGTGCCGCCTGCGAAGTAATCACCTGCAGAGCGGCCGTATGCAATACTGTAGGTGTGATCTGGCGGCAGATGCCGCAGAACATTTCGTCTTGGACTGTGATATCTTTAGTTGTGTATATTTATCGTTCTCTAGATGCTTGTACATAAAAATAATTAAAGCACTTCAGCAATTTTTTACAAGGATACTGTTTTGATTAAGAAAGAAAAAACTGCAATGCTTCCATAGAAATGGAAACAGCTGCCATTTCCAACGACCTATTTAGCAGAAAAAGGCTTCAGTACCCTGAACGAAGTTATCTCTAAAGCCAGACGCCGATTTGACGTTGTGCGGTTAGGTGACCTGTGTTTGCAATTGACAAAACTCGATCCCGACGTGAAAGAGTTGGCATTGCGCTATGGCGCCCTTGGGTCACACTAAGACTAATTCATTATTGTTATCAAACACAGACTCGTTTTGTCGTGTAGGTTTTGTAATAAATTGTGGTAACTGAGAAAAATTCATTTTTCTTTTTTGTGGGGGGGGGGGGCGATAGGATTCTCAAAACTCACGAAGGGGGGCGCTGTGAGATTTTGGGTTGAGAAACGTTGGTTTAGAAGGTCGAGGAATATGTTAAGGTTACATAATCTTTGATAAAGTTGCTCTGCATGACGATCACTGCTTTTGTTGCTGGAACATTCTGTAATACTATAGATATACATACATTAAATATATCATATACTAGCTGAGGGTACCCGTGTTGCTGGGCAATAGAATAGGGCACATGCCTAACCCTAACCTAGGTCGGTTCCCCATGTTTTGGGGTGCCCTGCCTGCAACTTTTATTTTGTGAAATTTTCTGTGGGAGGTTTCCTTCTGCCGAAACGTCCTTTTCACACAGTTTTTAGCCTCCTTGACCTCGACCTCGCCCCCCCTATGTTATCCGCAGGGTTGAGAGGTCACCCATGAAAAGTTTCGGGTCGCTGGCACCAACGGTCCGGCCGCTCACCCGGAACAAACAAACACACACACACAGACAACTTGACAAATATATATAAGATCATTAAATATTATTTTCTGTACTGCATACTTTTACAAACACCTACTACAGCTTGTCTGGTAAATCTATATTCAGTTCTCAAACAGAATGAAAACAGAAAAGGCAGAATTTAGATAATAGATAATATGAATCAATTGCGTATGAAATATTGAAAAATTAATTTAAATTCTATAATGACTCCCACATCATTTGTGATTTCAAAATATTTAATCTATGGCAAAACCTGTTTTAATAAGCCTGTTCCGAGAGACCCAGGAGACAGTGTTTTATTTGAAAACAAAAATGTCATTTTTCTATGAATTTTCTACGGAGTATTCGTCGTCTGCTTTTGATGTCATTGACTTCTTTGTTTCTGGTCCGCCTTTTAATAGGGCTCATTGCTATTTTTTATTAGATAATTGACTTCCATACTCCATTGGTTTCTTCTAAGGGTGAAACATTTCATTAATTTCAGGAAAGGAAGTTTTATTTTTAAAATATAATGTCATATATTGTCATTTGACTAACTCATACAATTGCTTATTAGAATTACCATGAAAATTAACTTAAAAACAAAATTCGCTGAGAAAAGTAGTATGGGATGCTACGAATCGTCAGCAAACTCCCTGGCTATCGACCCACTCTGGAGCGAAGCGTCAAAAGGCAGTAATTGTTTGCTTAACTCGACTATGCCATTTCTGACCACATCCTGCTATAGAAAATAATTTTGTCCAGCAAAGCAGAGGGGCTGGTCTAGAGTTAAACATGCTGAGTGGCCTACACTTAAGCAGTAGTATAGGTATGGTAGTAATTCATTATGTTATTTTTATATTATTATTCCTAAAAAATACTAATTTTTTATTATTTCTACGTATATTTAAGGCAAAGGCCCGGATCCTACTTCAGGTAACTACAAAGTGTTTTAAGAAAACAACCAAAGTTTTCAAATTGTCCAACGCATTTATTTTAGAATGATTCCTACTTAAGCAAGATATCAGTTTCATATTGTACTGTAGCGTATCAAATTTAAAGCTTGATATTAAAATAACTTTAAATTTCAAAAAGGCAAGCCACAATTTGGATTATTAAATCTTATGTACAATTAGAAAAATGTTTGTATGCATGTCTGACCGGTATTTATCTCCCAAATCTCTTGACGGATTTGCATGCTTAATGACTAAAAAATGCTACGCTAATGGGTAACATGGGGGAAAATAGCCACGAGATGCAAAATTTCCCACCGCAGAAAATACCCCAAAATCCATGCTAATAGATGATTTTCAGTATTCGTAGGAATTTGAATTCTGCAGTAGGCGATTGCTGCTTTGAAAATCAATATATGGTATGCTTATAGAATACGGAATTCTAGAGTAGCTGATAGCTACAAAGCTAAATTAATATAGTACAGATTAATAGTCTTAATAACGAAATTGAATCTGAAAACTGTTTCTCTTCAGTATGTTTGTTTCATGTTTGTCAGTTTTGTTACGTTTGCTACTTTGATGCATGTAAGGATACTCTATGCGCTGCTTGGCAAATCAATATGCTACAGATAAACAAAAAATCATTTATGCACGTTTTTCACTGTCAAATTTTGGGGTCAGACTTTTTTATGATCGATTTGTTAATTCCCTTAACAAACCGCGCTCGCTATAGCCACACATTATACGGGTAATCTTACTAAGTATTTTTAACACTACAGATATGTAAAAGTTTATTAGACTCAATTAACTTTAGTCCAACTATACCACTATTATCAAAAGTAAGTCATTCCTCCTTCCGGCAATCATCTCTCACAAATTAAAATTATGTTTCAAATGCCAGTGTGTAGCTTATGTAACGCTAAATCATTTAATCCAACAGTTCATTTACTTATAGAAAATATATAATTCCAGTTTCTTATGATACATAGGTTGCTTGAAATTCAACTCCACTTTATTAAACATAACTCTAGCATACTGAGGAACAAAAAAAAGTAGTTTTGCACTTAGGGCAGCTGTATATTTAACACTAGCTATCTTTTGACATCAAAGACAATAGCCGATACCATTAGAGAGGCCTAATGTTTAACTTTTATAATGATACACTACATTCCAAAGAACGCAATTCGTTGCGTTTGTTTTGAATAATTGCGATTTACTGTAATTTTATGTGTAGTTGCGATTTAGGTACTTCAAATGGTCAAAATGTTAATTATTCTTCATCTGTAGTATGCAGTTATGAAAAGTAAAAGCATGCTACACTTAAAAGAATTTGTTGCATATTTGGATTAACTCTATGTAGTTCAAAAGGACTTCTTTAAGCATTAGAAATTTAGCATCGAATTTTACTTAATATAAGACTACATAATAAAGAGTTGTGCAGTGCAAAATACATTTTTTTTGTAATTTCATGATTTGTCGGTTCTATTTTATTTAGTGGTTCATTTTGTTACTGAATGTGGTGACGCAAATTTTTAGCCACATTTTTTATATAAGTTAATTGAAATAAATAAAAAATATTCACGGAAACCTATAGTTTTATTCATAATAAAATAATTACTTTTTAACAATAGAAATAACTAAAATTATTAACTAGATCAATAATACAGTTAACAAATAAGCAAGGAAAAATGTGGTTACGTCTCCACCGATTGAAGGCTCTGATAAGTTTTCATTATTCTGAATCAGGCGCTGATAACTGAATGTACCTCTAATGACAAATGGTCACTGGATTTCATTACTTTCCTGACCACGAACATGTTTCTGCTATTGAATTTACAATATATTAGACCAAGCTCTCTCTTATCCTTGCATTGTTATATGGCTTTTTGTTTCGCAAAGTTACACCTAATGAACACGTTCATGCTGTTTGAATTCTAGCAAATCAAACCCCTTCTCACTAAGTAGAGTTATTGAACTTCTTTAGAATGAATGCCCAGAAACTTCATCAATGTTTGGCTCTTCAATATACACTCGAGGTAATGAATCGTGTGTTATTGCCGCCATAAAATTATTTTCAATTGATTATTTTTTGCTGAGCTTGTACCCAGAGAGCAAAGTTGTTATTAAAGAGATGGCCTGCCTGACACATGCTTGGCTGTGGTTTCCTTTAGTTTTAACTCACAGTAATACATAATCGATATATGCCAGTTGATGAAATGTTGTCAGGGCATATTAGGCATTAGCTGCATGTTTCCTGGATATAACTTACAAACTAGATAAAAAATGTTAGTACAGTTTGTTTTTATGCCACAGTCATATGCAGTGAATCACATATCCCCTATAACCTACAGTATCAATACGATCGCATAAATAGATAGTGAATTCGTAGATATATCTCAAATAAACTCCCAAATTCAATTAAAAAACAAAGAAACCAAGAAAAATGCGACATCAAATATTTGGAAAAAATCCATGTTTACATTATAAGGCGACAGTTACAATTTATTCAAAATATCTTTCCGTGCAGTTTTTGTCATAACCCCAATAACTGGTTATGATAGTGGAATAATGTCCGCATTCTACAGTAGATTTAAAAATCATATACAAACTGCGATTAACAATTCCGAAACAACCTACAGCACTGTGGTAATCAATACAGGATATCCGAAATCATTTAATAAAGATGCATTCGATAAAACGGAAGAACTGCTAAATGGTGAAATTGAAGTGGTTTTCAGACCGAAAAACTTTGCCTCTTAACTTAAACACTAATGACATTCGTCACTTTGGTACACTAACCCGTCCAATTTACGTCCAGAAAAAATCGCAGAAGTGTTATCGCTAAAACTATGTGCCCAATATTTCAAAGGCAGAATTAACTGTCGCACTATCATCACAAGTTGTCGATAAAAATTTGGTTACTTCTGCGTCGTGAAGCTTTGGCATGCATGTTGTAACTATATTTGGGACACATGGTTTGAGCACTGACACCAATGACAGGAAAATTTACACACATGACTACACAATATACATAATGATATTTTCTAAATAAGATGGATTTTTGTTGAAAGAGCCGAAATTTGTATAACCGAATAAATATTCACCAGACTCAGAATACTCAATATTTTTCCTAACCGACATTTCATGAAAAACATAAATATATTTTAATTTATACACCAAATCAGCGAATGATTGCTCAGTGCAGGCAGTATGACATATAGAATTAAAGATTCACCTTTGACTATTTCTACTAATAAGGGGTATGTAAAAATGTTCGCGCGGAAATGAATATCATTGGAACCTAAAAATAGACTGAAAAAAGCTTTTAGAATATTAGGAAATGACCAAAACGTATCTTTTTTGTATAAATGTGTCATACAACTAGAGATATGTTCTTTTGATATCGATTTTAACAGAATCAATGCAATTAAAGACTTTTAATATCTGCTATAATTATTAAATCATAGCTTATTTTTATACTGTATGTGGGAGTTTATAAAGCTTCCCGGCGTTCGGCCAAATGTCGTTTAGTTTAGTGTGTCTAATATAGGACACATGAGGATCCACCTCACAAATATAAACGTTTTACCTTAATGACATGAGTCTGGTCCTTGATGGAAAAATAGGAGCCAACTTTCGCTGTAAATGCCACTCTGAGGGAATGCAACCTTGCAGACCGTTGAAACGATTGCCAAAAGTTGGCTCCTATGGTTCAAAGTACATGGCTTCTTTCTCGGTGGTGTCACCGTTGATCTTTGTGATAATTTCCATTCTTCTAGATAAACTGCAGTTCATTAACATTTGAAGACAATCAGTCGTTATCATTTCCACATGACCTCAGCAACTCTATTAGTTTGGAAACTATGATATTTATGCATATTTATATATTGTCATAAAACGCATATTGTTTATATCAAATACAGTATACAAAACGCTCGTTTTTTTGCTTAAGTATAAACTAAAAGGTTCAAATATTCTTACAATTAATTAAAGATGGTTTTCACTTTTATCTAAGTAGTTATCTTTAGTTGTAAGTCTTAGAGGTACTGTATTATATATCAGCTTCAAAAATTGTTTTTGCAGGGTGTCAAACACAGTTAGTCACCCTGCGAAATGCAGAGTGACCACCATAGACAAATATAACTATCATTTAACAGCACTACCTGAATTTTGCGAGTGATTAGAGTAAGAGACAAATTTTCGACAAACAAAGCTTCTTTAATTCCAGTTTTCAATTTTGATCTTATACCCTTTGCACGACAACGTATGATCTCAGTTATACAAAGGCAGCTATGAAACTTGTAAAGGCTTTCTGTGTATATTTAATAGGTTCATATTGGTCGATCAATTATTATCACCTCTATCAATTTATTTTTCGCACAGGCCCTGCCATGCTAAATAGGATCAGAAAGTTTCATCAAATTTTAACAATCACAAGAGGTCAGTCATTAAACAATTATATATGTGTATTACATGTCAAAAACGAGCAGAAAATGTTTTGTCATGCTTATCATCACTGAAATAAGTAAACGAGGTCAGAAAAGGATTAAACAAGAGACTAATATAACAATGTTAACATAATCACACAACCTTGCAAAAAATGTAACAGAAAAAATACGTTGGAGACAACATCTAAACATTAAAATCAGAGATAGGACTCAAGACATATATTCAAAAATAAAAATGGCTTGCAATAATAAGTAAATTTTGATCTGTTTGAACAATTAAACAGTATAGGATATAGTGTTCATAAGCCGCAATACTACACACATTTTATCTCTGATTTGAAACCATTCAAAATTACAGAAAATATAACTGACGTTAGATGTAAGTATTATAAGTTAAATAAAAAAATCTGAATCAACTTCAATTGCGACGCTTTCTGGACATTTGATGATACCTTTCTTTCAAAAAATTTCTGAAATCAAAAGCATTTAAACAAACTGAATTATATCATCATAATCATACAACAGACTTAAAAATTAGCTAATTAAGCTGAAAAATGGAGGTACTATTGGTTTAATGTGACGTCACAAAATATTCCTGTTTAAAGCACATTGTTTAAAATCTATATTGCTGAATAGATTTTTAAAATAATAATTATATGTAATACGTACACCCATTTGTTAGCTACATTTTCATTTCACAATTGTGCGAATGTTTTTGTAGGTACTACATATATATTTGTATTCATTAGAATAACGAAACGCTGTAAATTGTAAATTATCGCTGTGTGTATAACGGGGGAGGTAGAACTTAACCTGACGACTTTTCTGAAGAGGGTTTAGAAATTTGACTGTGCGTGATACAGGGGCGGAGAGGGGGTAAAAAGGACCCAAATTTGCGTGACGTCATTTTCGGACCGCCCCTTAGTAAAGTAGTCCCTGGTCATACTTCATGTTTTGCGACTTTTCCTAATTATATGATGCCCAATGATACTTTAATACATAAATAGTATTAAACTAGTTGTCACACCTATATTTAAGATAAGAACTATACACAAAGTAAGCATACCTACCGTTTCATGACTACAACTAATATCACCTACTACTTCTCGCGTTGCTACCCATCTATTGTCATTTGTTCAGAATCTGTTCAGTAGATCATATTATGCAATAAATCAATTTCAAAATACGAATCCAGGTCTATAATAGCGATTTTCACAACTAGGGTGAATTTGCGAAAACATAATTCTAAAAGTCGAATAATATATCTACCACGATGTGGATGTATTCATTAATATGTATAAATAGAGAAAAACATCTGACATTTTAGTACGTTTTAAAGAACATAACCTTGACAATATGATAGAACTAGAGTTAGAAAATGCAAACTCATATAGGCTCATCATGAATTGAAACATTTTATCCAAATTTGCCAAAGACTGAAAGACTAAGATACCAAACAGAATACAGTTTTTCATACAACGCAGGAATGTAGACAATATTGTGCCATATAGCAGGTGGGATAACAACTTACAGGAATGGTCATTAATCCATTCAATTCGCATGGGACAGTACTCCACGAAGTAGTCCATGATATCATCAGTGGACAGATTCTCTGTGCCCCACACATGCAGAGTGTCTAGTCGGACCCCACGTTCATGAGCATTGCCAATACTCTCCAGACCTAAACTGTCGCACACTTCCCCAATGGCCTTCTCGGTGAGATCTTTGCAACCACATTCACAACTCTCCCCCTGAAAAATAAGAAACCAGGATCAGGGAGATACCACAGTAGTAAGTAGTGTGGTTATCTACATGTTTTCCCTGTCAATGTAGTGAATGTGATGATGTATTCCATCAAAAGTGCAGTGAATTTAGTCGTTTGGGAAAGCATAGAAAAATACACCTATATACAAGGCAAATGGATGGTAGGACCTATTTGACCATTCTCTTGGCTGCTTTGGCCAATTTCTAAGTTCAGTGAGTTCCTATATACTTGTATATAGAGGTACAAAGGTTTGTTTTTGAAAAAGTGTGGAAATTCATTTACCATCTGCAAAAGATCTCGAACCAACTATACAGCAGTCTGCAGTGACAGATCTATACCTCTGTCTGCTTCAAGGACTAAATTCACCACACTTTAGATTTAACTGAAGGAGCAAACATGTATCTTTCTTTCCTTCACAGTGTGAGGTAGATATTAAAAATTATATTTGGAATGAGGGAATGGTATAGTAGATTACCTCCCTCTGGGGGAGAATATACTGTATATGTTTTATATCAAAAATATTTGATCATACCACAATAAAAATTGAGTAAATATGTTTTATTATCTAGGTACATAAATGAAAAGCAATGGAAAATTGAATAAAACACAGTTAATGAATTCCTTTCCAGTATTTTATGTTGGAATTTTGCCAGAGATTTCATTAATTCTGCTGCTCATATATAATTTTCAATTAACACTAATATATTATGTAGAGAATAAATATATACTATATCATGTTATTATTTATTGTATAAAAGTTGCTATTAATATATTTTATTGACTAAAATATATTAAAAAATATATTTAATAAGTAGTTATGCATATTTATTGCCACTATTTAGAAACCCATTGCAGCTTCGCTCGCCAAAAAGCATTACTGAGCAATTATTTTTTTGTTAAGAGGGCCTATGTGCACCCCAAAGTTCAAAAGAATTTAAAGATACCCTACTCAATTAGATTAATTCATAAGAACAATACTGAGCATATCAAAAAACAATTACACTTATATTTAAGCAACTTAGTCCATAAAGATAACATAATATTAAAACGCATGATTGCTATTGCAAGCATAGGCATAAATCCATCAACATAATGTAACAATTAAAATATCTCTTTGTAAACAACATTATGAATCTTTCCATTATGATCTCTCTTTATTGCAAAGTGCAGGGAATTTCTAAACTTAATCGCTGGAAAATATTGATTTTAGCTAAATTAATTTAACTATATTGCCTTATAATTTTTTTTTTAAATTGACTGTTATTCTAGGAGAGGTTTTCACACTGACATGGTAGTTAGGATGATTCAATCACTGGGAAACCTTGACTATAACTTGACCAGGGAAATTCTGTGTCAAAATGGTATCTCAGTCGGGGTGATAGCATTAGCATTAAAATGAAGAAGAAAGAACTAACAAACCCACAACATAGTCAACACCTATTTATAAGTAGACGAATCTGCTTTGGCGTAGTAGTACCAACACAATATATGGGTGGAAAATAATCATGCATCAAAGTGTTATATATGCACTACCATTAATCAACGTAACAAAACTTTAACAAACATATTGAAGAGAAACAGTTTTCAGATTCAATTTCATTCTTAAGACTCTTAATCTGTACTATATTGATTTAGCTTTGCAGCTAGCAGCTACTCTAGAATTCAAATTTAGTATTCTATGAGTATACCATATATTGATTTTCAATGCAGCAATCCCCTCTTGCAGTATTCAAATTCTTATGAACACTCCTTATTCGAGGTTTTTTAACCTCCATGGTAGCTACAATGGGTTGATCACTGGGAAACCTTGACTATGACTTGACTAGTAAAATTCTGCGTAGAATGGTGTTTTAGTCAAGATGATAGTGTTCAAAATGTAGAAGATAGAGAACACACACATATCCTTGAGCTATTTATAAGTAGATATTAATTCCTATAATTAGATTCATTAATATAGCATTTTTAATAATAGTATTTTAATTAGAATAAATACACTGCCCTGCCATAATATTAAGCCCACTTGCTAATGCAAATTCAAATCTTACTTGGGGTACTA
>JAUYWV010098488.1:0-10437 GCA_032274565.1 Nematoplana nigrocapitula | reverse complement strand
GATGCGCCGGGTTTCGTCTAGGGTTTCCACCGCGGGAAAAATGCAGTCCCGGGGTCCCCGTTTAGAGCAATTCCCCCCCCCCCCGTCATCATCGCAAGCAAGAAACCCCATCCCACCCCGCCTATTTCTCCCACATGACAATCGCAGTGATGCGAATACATAGACCAAGTTCTACTTTGTTCAACTGACCACGAACAAATGAATTTTCAATAAGATTAGCAGCCGCATATGTGTAGGTGAATCTGTTTAATTATGCCCAGTTTTTCTAGTTCATTTTCTTGATAGCCTATTCTGCCACTCTGTTCACTGTCATTCGTTTTCTGAATCTCTCGTTTATACAGCATTACAATATAAGTAAGACGGAGCAATGTGAGCCATAATCCAACAACACAGGTGAATTTCGGTGGGACAATGAATATTTATTATGTCATTCAGGTCAGGTCTGTTGAGGTTGAGTCTTTGGACATTTATTTACAAAAACGACGAAATTTTCGGTGAGCTCTCGACAAGCAGTCGCCTTTTCGTAGCGCTGGTGGCCTGCTCCAGCTGGCAAAGTACAGGATTCCCGGGGATCTCCTTATATACTTTCTTCTCTCACTTTTCTCTCACTTTTCTTTCTCACTTCTCTCTTGCTTTATCTTTCATTGAGGAGATTGAGGCGCTGACACGTCCCTTTGACCGGGAATTAGAACATGAACGATAATTATTTGGTAACAATGGTTTGTATAAATGGATGTAAAACTCATGTGGCTCTTATCCTGTGTACTCAAAAAGTTGTGCAGGCAGAAAATACTTTCATATCTTTCATCACCAGAAGTTAGCAGTTTTTTGGTTTCAGTTTTTTCGAGTGAAGAATATACGATTTGATGCATTAATCAATTTCGAAGAGGGGCACAGTTTGCAATTTTTTAGCATAGCTGTAACAGGGTGACCATAAAGTCGCGCACCAAGGTAAATATCAAAATTTTAAAGATATCAAAACCTTAGAATCACTCGATGCTGAAGGAAGACTTCATCCCTCAACTAAATTTTCTTGGAGAGGGCCGACCTGATTATTTTATGCAAGATGGAGCACCTCCTCACTATGCAACCGCTGTCCGTCAATGGCTGGACGAAAATTTTGAGCATTGGATCGGTCGAAGAGGATCTATCGAGTGGGCCCCTCGATCGCCTGATCTTAACCCAATGGATTATTATTTTTGGGGACACCTAAAACAGTTAGTGTACGCAGTGAGAATAGAGGACATCGATCATTTGCGAAGCAGAATTCGTGATGCCTGCCAGATAATCAATGGTGATCAACAACTACTAAATCGTGTTTACGATAACTTTCACCATCGAATCGACTTATGTATGAGTTCCTCGGGTGAACATTTTGAACATATGTAAGTTATCTGTCTTTTCTTGTGTCGTTTTCAATAAAAATAACTTGCTAAGTTAGTATATGGTTTTTGTAAACATATATACTTTGGTGCGCGACTTTATGGCCACCCTGTATATTAAATTTTCATTTTTATAAGTTGTCTTTGTGTAATAATTATTATTTGACATACAATTATATTTCACTATTAATAGGATTATGGATCGGATGTGCATCTGGAATGTTACTCACGTCAGTCGTGTATATAATCCTTCTTTCCAGACTTAGTTGGGAAAAAACAAGCAGAGAAAGTTACTAGTAACCTGATAGCCTCCCTTTTCTCGTTATTGATTTTATACTGTGTATTATTTTTTCAATTTTACAGTCTACCATACTAAACACACGACATAAATATATTTATTGAGGTCTTCCATGTTTCAGCAGTTTGTCGCGTAGCAATACTGGAAAAGTCACAATTTCAGCATATTGCTGTAATCAAAACAAAATTTCTAAACTTCAAATTAGACACCTGTTCACCACTATAAGAGTCACTGTATAATAGACTATATATGATAAGCCATTCTCATGAGAAGTGAAACAATAAGAATCTCCAAATCGTAGGGAAATGGTTATGAATAGATTATAACTCCCATATAGTGCGGTTTATTTGATATCCACTGATCTAATTATATACCTGCCTGATTGGGTTGATTATATATATACTGTACCTATAATCTCCGACAGAGTTTAGACAGAAATAATATAAGACCAAAATTTTAATATATTTATATTTAAATTGGAAAGCAGTATTTTTGTGAGATATTTGAACATATCTAATGACATAGATAGTGTAATTTAATACCGTAATATTTACTTTATGATAATATGTACCAAAGTGAATTTATACATATATTTTATTTAAAAACGCACAAATAATCTACAGACCTAAACGGTTCAATTGCAAGCAAAGAACTAGAAAATAATTTAAAAAATCAATAATTCCGGAATACTTAAGAAAAGAGTAAACCGAGCAGTTCAATTGCTGATAATTTGGCACGAAGAATGAAATGTACGGGTTGATATTGGACGCAGGTGTACAAAGACGTAAACGAAATTACTCTTAAGGATAATACTGTAGAGGATTAGCGTATGGATTAAATCAGACTGTCATTAGCTGTCTGATTCAATCGATATGCTAATCTGGTTGTTATTGGATTTTTTAAAATTACGATTTAGAGATGATGATAGATTCAAATGGATATCGATATTGGACAATACGTACTTCTCAAAAAATGAAAACATGAAAACCATCATTATCATGAAAACACTTCGAATCCTGCAAACAAGGTCGGATACACGAGGATGCTACCAATGAAACATGTAGAAATGAAACTGTAGAAATTTGCTTAGAGAAAATTTCTGGATGTGAAACTAAAGCAATGTTTCTGAAACCATGCAAAACTCTTAAAGGAAGCAACTGGTATCAGTGGAAGCAAGTTTTGGGCAAGGAACTCTTTGGGCAAATGATGCCTTGAATGTCGTCAGTTATTGGTCTGTCAAAGAGATACACAAATCATTGTGACTGCATTGAATGATGAAATCTGTCCAATCAGTGGACATAAGGATGAACGATAAACGAAAATGTGATCGTTCTCTTGTGAAACTGTCACACTCACTTACACACAGAAGAAAGATTTTGAAGGAAGACGAAAATTATGGAAGTAGTGACAACATTTGCAACAAAAATGTTTCATTGGCGTCGGTGTCATCAAATCATAATCAACGACTTTTGTCAATGTTTTCTAACTGTCACTTTGAAATTTGCACTTTCGATAAGAGTTAATATGTTACTGCAACTGTAAATGAGTATGATGTTCATGCGAAAATTTCCTCCCCATGTTTAGGTGTATTTGTCAATATTTAATTGTATTTGTTGTACATTTAAACAAATCGGACAGTGATGCCATTACGGTCCGGAATAAAACAGACGTTTATTGCAAAAATTTTGAATTGTTACAGAGTAATTTTAAAATTCCAAAAACAATAATTATTGTATGCATTTTATGACTTAAATTCAAAAAGAAATAGCAGCATTGTTTTTTCGAAAACAGACAAGGAAATAATATCAAATTATTATATAATTATTGTGTATTTAAACGATGGTTGTTCACCTGAAACAAGAAAGGTTCAAAATGCAGAAATGGAAAAGTCGACCCAATAAAATCGCAGATTTTATTATCTGGATGAGGACAAAGCAACTTATACAAACGCAAATTTCCCATTTGTGAATAAATTTAACACTGCCTCCGCGTCGAGAGCAACATTATCTGACCTGAAGGAAAACTAGTAAGTTAATTGTAGTTAATCACTTTGGGAGATAATACGAGGAAAGACAGATGCCCTAAAGACAAAACGTGGGGACTAAAAGACATTCAAATGGAGTAGTTATATGATTAAAGTTTCACATAAATGTGTCCTAATCTATCCGGATAAATGTTCATAGTATCTCTGGCGGATAGTATATTATATAATTAAATTACCGTAGATATTCTGTTTATAATCTACGTTGATTACTGGCAGATATTCGGTGAATCGTGCGATATCCAATATGTACAATATGAATTGTACGTGTCTAAATACCGTGAAATATTACATTCGTAGACTCAAAGACTGCAACTGCAGGGCTCTCCGCATGTGTTTACAGCAAATCTTCTGTTTTAGTGGTTGAGTAGTTTGACGGCTGATCACTGGGGTAAGTAAGGGTTCAAATCCTACCCAGTACTGACAAGGAACAATAATCCCAAAACCGGTCTGCTAGTGCATATATTTTCGAACATACCATTTCTGAGAAGAAATTAAAAAAAACTTCTCATTGTATACTATTAGAAGAGCAGTATAAATATTTTATATTACCTGCTTCTTATTGTCACAAGCTCAGCGACGCCTTCAAAATGTTGACAATATTGGCCAAGAGAATATTTCAATGGACGAAGAAAGCAGCAGTAAGTCGAAATGTTTATTAATCTTGGTGATTTTATACCAGAGTATTTAAGGAAAATATCAATAATAAATTTAGTTTCACTACCTGCGTCGGAATAAACCCAAAACAGATAAACAAGAGTTTATGTAATCTCTGAAAGGCCATGTAAAATGTGCGCAATATCAGTTTATTTTGACATCGCCGAGCCAGTTTCGACCCGGATTCAAACAAGACTTGTCCACACAGTGGATAGGATGAGCAAACCCTGGAGCACTGGCTCCAGGCATGCCCTGCTCACCTAAACCCGCGGCTTCACGCGTTCGGGGGCGCGGTGGTCCCGCCTTTGTCTGTGCTGACGGAGGATCCCGTGGCGGTGGCGGGAGCTCCGACTCCTCTGACGGGGGTGCCGTGCCGCCTGAACCAATCAAATCCAGTAGATGCATTGTCAAGATTCTCCAAAGACAACCGTCTCCCAAAGGTCTGACAACCCATTGGACTAGGATGTCTATATTGCCTCCATGCAACCGACTTCTCGTAACTCGTGCTGATAATGCCGAACTCCGGCAATTAAAGTGCTGCACTCGCTGGGACATCCGCTACGGTTTCACCTCCCTTCTGTTTCTATCTTTTTTACCCTTTCTCTTCCAATTTGTCTTGTATCTGTCTTTCCTCTTCCATTTTTCTATTTGCTCACATTTTCCTCTCTCAACTCTCTCTCCGATTTTTTCCTTTTATATCCTTTTAAATCCATCTTTTTATTTTCTCTCGTTTACCTCTAATTCCCCAAAGAGTTTGTTTCTCTGACGCGTCTCCTAGATCGCGAATTATAACAAAAAGCATTGTGTTTAGAGATTTCTGAATTTTTTCGTGCCACATAAAATTATTTTCCTGAAGATCTTAACCATCACGGGAAACGGTTGTTTACTTGTGCCAGTGGCGTGATAAGGGCAAAAGCTGAAAGTGAACTATACAGTTTTTCTTAAATTATGAAATTCAGTAGTAAAATATATAAATATTACTTTAATACAACAAAATGACTATATGTCTGACTCATTCGGTCCAGGAGGACTTTATCAAATCAAAGTTTCAGAAAACCTAAATAATCTGGATTTGAAGTTAAGTGAAATTCAAAACTGTATTTTTTTAAGTTGGTAAGCGTGTTACGAACGTAGCGTACCACTTGTTATTACCAAATACCGTATGTATATTAGTGACATAAGTATACCCTACTACTGATTTAATGTAAGTAGCATAAATCGTGTAAACGTTTTTTTGGGAGAAATAAATTTACAATTTTCAAGTCTTCTCCGAACTGGACATATATACGCACACCGAATGATCCGAATGGATGCAGCACGGAAATGCCAAAAATGGACCGGAAACGACTCCACAGGATTGTTTGCCTTCGCCTGGCAACTTTTGCTGGCATTACCAGCCTATTCATTGGTTCTGTATTCCTGCACATAAATCTGCCGACATAATTGTATAGAAAACGTGCGGTTATCAATACAACTATAACGCCATTTTCTTTCCATACCACTGTCGAGTAGATCAACTGTTCAGCGTTCATGTTTATGAAAAAGTTTGAATGAGACGATGAAACAGTTTCGATTACAACAAATTTTGAAAGTGTTTTATCTAATAGATTTGTATTTTATTTATATTTAAACAAATACAATGTTGACAAAGTCTTGCAATTCGTGCGTCAAATCAACTTACTGATACTCTTCATCAAATGAAATGTTTGATAAATTGTAAAAAATGAATTTAATGAACAGATAAAACTCTAGCGGTAATAAGAAAATGACACCAATACCAAAGACAACAGTAGAAGCAATATTTTTATCCTCAGGGGTCCAAAATGTACATGTGATACATGTAAATTTGCAAAAAAAGTCGTACAAAAGGAACAAGTCACAGAGTCACAAAGCGGAGTACAAGAGTCAAAAAGTCATTAAGTCACTGATTTGAAACCAGTCTCCAAATCGCTCCCGTCCCCATCAGTGTAGCCCTCTGCATCTCTGCTGCCGTCCGCGTGACCTCTTCTTTCTCGCATGCGAAGGATCTTCTGAATATTCCCCCTCAGGTCGTTGATGCCTCCAAGACAGCCCACCACAACAGGTACAAATATCCCCTTGTACTGAGGAAACATAATCTTCAATTCCTCCAGCAGATATTGACATTGTAGTAATAGTAATATATTTAGCCTCAGGGGCCCAAAATGTACATGTGATACATGTAAATTCGCAAAAAAGTCGTACAAAAGGAACAAGTCACAGAGTCACAAAGCGGAGTCCAAGAGTCAAAAGAGTAAAACAATCACTGCTTTTTATTCACAGAACATTGAACATAGTATAAATATAGTAAGAAAAGAGATTTAGAACATTTACACATTAATGGTATGTATCAATTTGCCAAGGAACACGTGAAAGAAATAAAGAACTATGATGGCGAAAAGACTAAACAAATCTATGTGGGGATTTGAGAAAACGTAGTTTGGTATAAAGAATATCATTCTGCGTTTGGTGAACTTACATCTGTTGTTTCAGGACTGAAATTTGGAATCAAACTTTTAACACCGTAACTGAAAAAATATTTCCTTAAAAATACTTTCCAAATTTTCCACCAATGATAATAAATTATGAATAATTGAAATATCTTCATAAAGCTAGAATTCATAAAATAATTTTACTAATATCAAATCACTAACTGAATTTAAGAAATATTCTGGCAGGTATATAATTTCCCGTAAGTTTATGAATGCAATAATTGTGTGAAGTAGATTAGCCCTGTCAAAACTACTTGAACCCCATTAACACCCACCATACACAATGTATAAAACAGTCGAAAAGTCAAATAGGTCATCAAATTAGTGTGATTTGATAGTGTATCCGAACGCAGAAATACTATGCTCTAGTGATTATTATAGATTGGAATGCAAAGGTTGTCCTTTGCGAACTGGAAAGCGACAGACGGCCGATTTGCAGTTGCCTATGCAATGAGAATTTGCAAACAGATAAAACTAGTCATGGCAAATGCACCATTCAATCATGAAATGTCAAGAAGTGCACACTTTGTGTTATTGTGTTTTACTAACTTGCGAAGAAAGAGTGTGATTTTTTTCTGCAATCCAAAAAACATTCCGCATGCTGTCCACAACAAAGGATACCGTAGATATTCCGTTTAGATTAAAACAAAGCTAAAACAGCGCTGTATACATTCCAGTATCTACTGACTATATTTGTTAAGAATGATCTTATTTGCAATATTCAGCAGTTTCACTAGCCAATTAAACGATTACCTGTATCCTCAATCAATTATGTACGTGGCCCTGAAAAGGGTCTTTGTCGTATTCACTATGGTGTTCAACACTTACTAATGCTCTACTAAGGTAGAAATTCTTTCACATTCTTCTTCGATTTGACTGTCATCAGTTGTTCATCCAGCGTACTGTTGAAACCTGCCGACGTTTTATGCCGTTTACCAGTTGAATTCACCGTAGTCCAAGGTTTGTCAGCCTTTGGCGCAAGCTTCCGTTTTCCAACTCGAGCAGCAGTCTTGGTCCCAGACTTCTAACTGGGTTTTCTAGATAGATCACATTTTCGTTCGTTGAAGAGTTTAATTTTTTCATACCATCCCCGAGGTTTATCTCGTACCGGAGTCCAGTGTCACTTTCATCGGGGATTTCAGTGACGCCCAAAAGGATGCATCTTTTCAACAGCAGCGACGAATCGGAACATTCTTAACCTTCGCACGCTTCGACCGACGCTTGTTAGACACAGACGAACTGTCAACGGAATTGCTGGGTTTGACCATTTTAGAGAGGGTGATTCAAACGTGGTTCCGATGTAGACTCGGCATTTCTTAAACTGCAGAAAAACCTTTTTAGCGACTAGTTGTATGTTAACTAGACTCACATCGATCGCTTTGCGACTGTTGCACACTTCTCTGCTTTATTGGTCTGACTGAAGAAAAATGAACAGACGTAAAGAACGCAATATGATCACTGTTTATTTTTTATAAGAAACACTATCGGAGATACCCGGCTTCACTCGGGGATACAAAGGGCAATAAAATATCACTCAACAGCCAAGTTTGCAAATAAATAATTTATCTTGATGATCCGGTAGAAAAAGGAGAGAGGAGAATTATGTTGAGAGATACTTTCTTTGGATCAAATCAAGGTCAACCCAAAGGGGGCTAATGGCTTAAAAGATGCCTAGTCACATTAATTAACTACTGTAGAAGTGACCTCTTGAAGTGTAACCAATTTTATTTAGAAATTCCGAGGTATACTACTCTCACATTTATTAGTAGTAAAATTAAAGTGTTTTTTTAAATACCGCCTGTTTTTATCTGTTTTTTTATATTTTTATTAATTATGCACTTTAAATGGTCCTATGTTGCTCACAGTGAAACGCCGGTTCATTTGAGACCCTTTGCAACCCTCTGCTATGTTCCGTTCTCGTATTATATGTGTACAGATTGGATATCGCGACAGATCACCACAAATATAGTTATAGATTAAAAATGGTGGAACATTTGCGACATATTGATTTACAATCCAGTCGAAAAATAATTTATTGCCATATAAAAAAAGATCTGCCTCGACATCACCGGACCATTCGCGACAACAACGCTTCATCACGCTAGCCATTGATTACAACTCGAAATTCCCAGAAGTTTTTCTGTCTGACGACATCACCTCCGCCCGTCTGATAACCTGGCTGACAACAGTGTTTGCACGTTTTGGCAACCCGGACACGGTGGTAACCGATAATATGGCCGACAATTCATTTCCGACGAGTTCGAAAAAATTTTTCACTCTCGCGACATCAAACAAATCAGAGCGGCGGCAACTTGGGCAAGAGAACGAAGACAGACTGAAGGTGAAAGGGGACGACCGCGAGAAATGGAGGGCTTACCACCAACGACACCACTGGGACAACAAAGCCATCATCAACATTAACACCAACCTGGGGGACATCAAACGAGGGGCCCCAGACGGCCACAAGAGAGATGAGGCAACCAGACTGCTGAAGCTGCTACCAATGGCCGACCTTGAAATCTGGACGGACGGATCGGCAGAAGGAGGCGTTAGCAGTGGAGGGGGCGGTATTTTGATGTTTGACAGAGAGAGAAGGAAGACGGAGAAGAGCATAGCGACGGGAAGATGGTGCTCCAGTTTCGATGCAGAGATGAAGGCTCTGGAGAAAGCGCTCGAATTAGTGATTGAAAGAACGAACAAAGAGAGTGGCGTCCACCGCATTTAGAATCTGTACAGACGCTAGAAGTTCGCTGCAGAAACTTGAGTCAGGAAGGGCATTGGAGGACACGATACTGAAAGAAACATTTGGGAACATCTCGACAAACTTAGAGAAAGAGACATCACCGTCGACCTTCAATGGATTCCTGCCCATCCACTGTGACATCCAAGGGAACGAAATAGTAGACGAGCTTGCGAAGGAGGGCACGAAACTAGACCAAAGAAACGCGATTGTTAAAGCTGCAACCAGAAGATTGAAAGCGGACTGGCGCAAGAACTGGCCAGAAGGGTGGTACACCCAAGTCGCTGAAATAAATAAAACGAACGACACAGATGAGCTCACTAGAGAAGATGGCAACACGATTCACCAAATCAGATCAGGCCACTGTATACGCTAGCCAGGCAATACAGACACCGAATCGGCCAACGCCCGGCAAACAACTGCAACGCCTGCGACTCTCCAACAACTACATCGCGGCGCTCTGCAGCAGATGCAAATTAAAACCGGATACCATTGAACATCTGACGCTCGAATGTTATGCGCTGCTTCCGGCGAGAGCACCCACCATAGGGATCAACCCGAGCCCCACGCCCCTCCGGAAGGCAGCGTGTGTCCTGCCGCTCTTCTCAAGAGCCAGTATAGGCTCCTCACTCAGCAATGGGTGCGAGGGAATAACAACAACAACAGAGCCTGTGGCTATTCAAGGATACCAACAATGTATCCCTTGATAACCAAATAGGCAATATTAAATGATTTTTGCAGGTGCTCTTTGGCCGTCCTTAGCGCTGTTATGATAGCAGTCTGACATGTTACATTGCCATGGAGTATTT
>JAUYWV010098487.1:0-22379 GCA_032274565.1 Nematoplana nigrocapitula | reverse complement strand
GTCTTTGTTCGCGGTTTTGCTCAGCTGGCCCAGAACGTGGCTATGCATTACTACTACCGTTTTACAAAGATCTGCAGAATCGACTAGACGCCAATATGAGGAGTGTGTGGTTTCAGAAGGATGGCGCAAGTCCGCATATTGCTCGGGTTGCCTTTAACTGGATCTCCAAACCATTTCGGTAAACGTGTAATCAAACTCAAGACAACGCCACATTTGATCACCAAACTTCCCAGACCTATCCCCTCTGGACTTCTTTGTACGGGGTTGCATCAAAGATCGCGCATTAATGAACAAGCCTCGGAATCTGGATGACATCAAGGCGGCCATCATCAGTGCGGCAAGCAATCTCGTAGTACAAGTGGGCAATAATGCCATCCTCAATCTGAGTGACATGAGTCTGCCTCAAGTGACTCACCCGAAATCCTGCTCAGTTTGAACACCTTCTGTAAGAGTTTTTACAATTACCAGGTTGATGGTTGTTGGTGATTTCGGTTTGCCATTAAGTTGTTCATAAAGTCCTAAAATGATTTTTGTCAAGTACTACAGTATTTGTTAATAAAGCTGATGAGTTTCATTTGAGTTGATATTTACTGGAGACCTTGTCATTCATCACTTTATGAATTTTTAGTACGCTAGCACTTTCTTCGAAATACACTGACTATCTAAGTTGACCACGATTAGACATTTTTCCGGAATTAAATCGAATGCTAATAAACATTGGTAACATGTGAAAAATAAATTAATCACTTATGGATTATGGGCACAACAAAGTTGATATACTGATAATCTTACGTAACGATCGCTAACTGTCCTTACAAGTTCACCCAAACAAACAAACATGAAATATTTAATGTAACAATGTTTTGCTTCCGTTGAAAATATAAATACGACTGTAATTAATAAAGAAATATGCAAATTGACGGTATGTCACAGGTACTCCAATAGACTATTGTAAAGTGAAACAATCTTATAGGAATAGAAATAGTATCCAATCCATTTACTCTGTAAAGTACAGGTAAAGGATCGGTATTAGGGGAACGAATATGTTGTGAAGGCTTTAAATTAACGAAAATAGGAAAAGTCTTTTGCTAAAAAAGCAAAATTAATTTTTTTCGAGAGTAAAGCGTGGACCAGACAGAAACGAATTGAGTGTGCTATATGTATATTCCTTTTGAGTATGGTTTCACAAAAATACATCTTAAATCAATCAGCTCATATAGTAAATACAAAAAACAGTTCTATTTAGTTTCGGTGAAAATTGTTAATATAATACTCATAGTAGTATGCGTATAAAATATAAATAAGTGTTCATAGCATATGAAAACAAGGAATTAGCCTCTAAACACGGCAGTCAGACTCTCAGCTTTATGATTCTAAATAGATCACATTATATGCATATAAAAAAGACTGTAGCAGAAAGGGGAATTGTCGACATCAAATAGCCTCTGATAAAGGTGCGGTCATGGCAGAAGTCTCGTTAAAGCCAATAATTATAGAGCAATTCGAAGATGGCGATAATGGTAGTCAAAGTCAAATCAAAAAGCCTCATCCCAACCGGACAGTTCGTCGGCGGCCTCGGATAAATCTTGCGGATATTCGTCAAAATTGCTAACATCTGTCGGGCCGGCAATCTATCAAAAGAGAAAAAAATGTTTTATGCAACTATAGGTCAATATACTGCATAAAATTTACATTGTTGGGACAGGGTGCTCAGCGAGCAACCTGTCATTGGGAAGGATAAGACGCTCCCTGGCTCCGCTATTCTATCGGAGGGGCCCATCAGAATTACCTATCACAGTAGACGGACGATTAAGCTCTGGATATGTTAGAGTTACGAGTTGATGTTGCGGCAAGATATTACACATTGCAAAGTGACTGAATGATTGTTTACGTAGTGAAAATTGTAAAAGTTTCTCTGGGAAGAAGATTATCCTCATTTGTGCCCCAGTATAAAAGCCATATGAATGAACTCCAGAACCAATGACATAGCGACTCAGTCGTCGACCATAATAATAAAAACGACGCTACAGGTTGCCAAGTCCATAAGAGGCAACTCCAAGTTGGATCCTGGTGACCAGCAAAATAAAAAAGCTTGCGTGTGGTATTTCGAATGTGCGAAGCGTTTAGATGAGGAAAATTGGAGACTTCTACGTATAAGCTGGCTATATAGTAATATACAGATGAGTAAGAAGAGTTATTTTGGACAAAGAGCTGTACCATAATGAAAATGATCATGCAAGGAACATGTTTGTACAGGAGTCCAAAAGGAAGTCCAACCACCACATATATGGGCAACCTGAAGAAGTTAACCAACATGACTGAGTCGGGATTGCATTTTGTAGTTTGAAATTGAGAAAACCAATGAAAACAGAGGTGCGTTACAACAATTAGCGAAAAAGCACTAAATAAAATACTATTTTCAAACATAAGATGTAAAGAAGCAATACTCACTACATAAACAAACCGACTTCGACCTCATTTACAAGAGGATACAAACCACCATAAACAGAAACCGGACAAGGACATCAGAGGGATCTGATGTTAGGAGTGACCATGATTTGGTCCAAACGTTGAGGGTAAAGTTGATGTCAAAAAAACAAATAACTAGGTTTGATCTGCATAGAGAAACTGAAATATCACAACATATCGCAACAGTAGCAGAAACATTTGCCACTTTGTTACCAATAGACCAGCCACCTCAGAATTTGTGGAATGATTTCACAGCGGAGATGTAATATATCACCCACGACATTTAGCTATGAAACTGGTTCACGTTCTTAACGAGACAAAGTCGAAGCAGTGACGTGAACAAGTTGAATAGCTAAATTAGTTGGTGTTGTTTTTTCATCGATTTTCTGAATGACCGGATGGAAATCATTATTATCACATAAGCACTTCTAAGTCATGACTGATCTATAACTGAATTCTATTCATGAATTGTTGCATGGTCCTTTGAATATAAATTGAAATGAAAAATCGGGGAAGCTACTCTATGTTAGTAAATAACTGTTTCGTAAGCGTAAGATAAAGCAGTACGTTCAAAAGAAAACTGGAACTCGTTTATTCAATTTCATGCAAAAACCATTGTCACATTGAAATGTAAACAAATAATACTAAAAACTAAAATTTTGAATTACCAAACAACAACAAATGAATGTACCTTTACTTAGATCAAATGGGGGGGGGGGGCACTGTTGAAACTCAAGTGATAATGTCAAACGTGAGCTAATTTACTGTAAAACTAAATTTAAACAACTAAATCAAACACGGGGAAATGTTCACTGAAAATATTTAAAAATAGGAAGCACCACAATTTGATAGTTTCATTTTGATGAGGACTAAAGTCATTGATATTTAATGCTTTCTTTTTCATATAATCAACATCCTAACATAAAATTCCTTTTGGAAATGGAAAAGAATGATTGTCTTCCCTTTCTTGATATTTTAGTTTCTCTCTCCGACTCCAGTTTCAATTCTTCTGTTCTTTTAGAAAGGATATTTTTCTAATCTATCTATGAAATTCCATACTCATTCTTCCATTTTTTGGTAAAGTGGTCTTATTTACTGTCTCCTTAGTAAATGTTGTTTCTTCTTTTTGGTTAAACTTTCATAAGGCATTTGTTTCTCAAAAACGCTTTGCCTAAATCCTTTTTGATGCAGTTTTAAATCAATTTCTTAATAATTGCTTCTATCCCTCTAAGTCTACTAATTTTTTTATTTTTTCCGACTTTATCCATTTCCTTGGATTTCCTTCCTTATAACTGGCTAAAACATTAAAAATCGGATTGCATAAAAAGCGGACAAGGATATTTGGATTGCTTACACCATGAAGGTGGAGTCCTATTACAATAACAAAGAGCCAACACCGAAGACGGTCAAGGTCAACGTGGTGTACATTTACCTGTCAGAGAGATTTTGACACGACTTTCATTGATCGTACCAAACGCCACCTGGCCCAAAGAACGGCTGAACATCGCCGTGAACGAAGTGAAATCCAGACTCACCTCAATGGGTTGTGTGGAGTGACGATTGTTTTACCATCCTGGAGTGTTGCAGTTCTGAGTTTGAGCTAACTGTTAAAGTCACCATTGCAATTAAAAAACATTAGTCCCTTGTTGAATAAAACTCTAGCAAAATTGTGGTGCTTCCCATTTTGTAAATATTTTCCAGTGAGCATTTCCCCGTGTTTTATTTTTTGTAGTAGTTTAAATTTAGTTTTACAATAAATTAGCTCAAGTTTGAAATTGTCAGCTAAGTTTCAATATTGAACACCTCCCATTTGGTCTAAGTAAAGGTACAATTATTTGTTGGTGTTTGGTTATTTGAAATTTTGGATTTTAGCATTATTTGTTTGCAGGTTAGCCTGACGATGGTTATTGCATAACCTGAACATGTCGCATAAAAATAAAATTGAATAAATGAGTGCCAGATTCCCTTTGGTATACTATTTGTCTTCCGCTTACGAAAACACATGTTGTGCAACAGGTCGACAAATGAAGAAAAATAAAAGGAAACATATAGTATCTTAGAGAGAAAAAAATACAAGGTGCCAAACAGTAAGACAGTGAAGTACTCGTAAGAGCTAAAATGATTAGATAGAAAGACAAACAGAAAAAAATGAAGACAGCATGAATAAAAACAAAATTAGTATGGTAGATACAGTGGAAATGCGAATAATAGGTGTCTGGATACCGGACCTATTGACATAGAAGATACAGTAGTACAGTAAAAGATAGAGATGATAAACTCAAAAACAAAGTGGGACAGTCTAAACTGTTTAGGTAGCTGCTACGAGGGGCTTCAATAAGTTCTCGGACTAGATATCAATGCAATACCCTACACATATAATCTATGTTGTTTTCATTAACTATAGATACATCTAAGATATTTCTGAAAATTGCAAGTCAGTACCACACTGGATAGCTTCATAGTTCATATTTAAAAATCTATGTCAGGATAGCAAATTTGCTTAATTATTTCATCATTATTTTTAAAATGAATTTAGGAAAAGAATAAAACTTTCTTGGGGATTTAAATGCGCTTTGTAGTCGTAATAAATCATGGCACGCTTATGTTCTTTTCCTAAATTCATTTTAAGTATAATGATGAAATAATTAAGCAAATTTGCTATCTTGAAATATAAATTTAAAATTTGAATTGTGAATCTATTCATAGAGGTATTGACTTGAAACTTTCAGCAATATCTTAGATGTGTCTATAGTTAATGAAAAAACATAGATTATATGTGTAGGCTATTGCATTTATATCGAGTCCGAGAACTTATTGAAGCCCCTACGTATAACATAATCGTTGATTTAATTTAACCTGTGCAAAAATATTGAAAAATGGAGAATAGCCAGACAATTGACGCAGTTTACCTAATTTCAAAGAAAATGAATGAAAGGAAATATACTGACTTCAGAATCATCAACCCAATCAGCATCGCACCAAAAGTACATTTTAAGATCACCCAAAGCAAAATTACTCTAAGAATAGAATAAATCCTGATGAACAAACGTCAAGCTGCCATTTCGTAGATTAAGAAGAACGGCCGAAGAAACTTCTAACGTCAGGATGGAGGAGTATTGTTTCATGATCTTGTGTATTTCAGGAAGGAGTCTGGCACGAGGCCCTATGGCATACCTCCAACAAGTATAATATTGGCAAAATAGTAAAATATACGTGATACGTGAGTTGTATGAAAATGAAAAAATCAGACTTTTAGTAGAAGATTCGTACAGTGATCAGTTCACAGAGAAAATCTGATAAAAAAGCAGTCGTCTAATACAGTATTTTATTTAGCAGGTTCCTTTAAAAAATGATGACTGAAGTTTTAGATAGATTAAAGGGAGTTGAAAAGATTAAGTACCGTACTTACGGTTTCCTGATTATATGGCTTATTGTCTTGAAATAGGAATGCTCTACTGTACCACCACTCAGTAATAGATTATGCCCAAGAATGCAAACAAGTTATAAATGACGATTATTATCAGAGAAAAGCAATGTTATGTCATGTGGGTCTAGGATAGGTTTAACATACAGTAGATAAACTTCACTGAATAAAAAGGATTTCAAAAAAGTTAGAAGGTTCAAATATCTAGGCGCAGTTATCAATTTGGAATCAGTATAATTCGCCAAATGAGAGCCATCAAACATATCTTTTGAACAGTTTGTAGAATACAAATCTATCATTATACGAGGGGCTTCAATAAGTTCTCGGACTTGATATAAATGCAATACCCTACACATATAATCTATGTATTTTTTCTTAACTATAGATACATCTAAGATATTTCTGAAATTGTCAGCAATATCTTAGATGTATCTATAGTTAATTAAAACACATAGATTATATGTGTAGGTATTGCATTGTTATAGAGTCCGAGAACTTATTGAAGCCCCTACGTATGTACATCTGGGAAAATCCAAAAAGAGCGAAATTTAGTATATAACTTAGAAAAACATGCATGACTATGTATATGAAAGGGGTTAGGATCAAGCAATAGCTTTAGAGGCGTACAATGACGAAAATAAATATACACCACTTTGATAAGCAAGTTAGTCATGTATTTTTTGTAATGTCTGACGAAGAAAAATGTTTACGAAACTGCAATATTTCCTATAGCTTGTTTTTTGATCAGCGCATTTAAGTATCGGAAAAGTCTATAAGTATATACGTACATTGCGGAAAGTTGCAAATGAAATACTGTCACGAAGAATACTATAGATTGTCTGAAATAATTTGCTCGACTGACATCATCTCTTTTCATCTCTAAGAGGACTGTTATTACTTATAGAGCATTTTAGTGCTTTCAATATTGGATAAGCAAAAATCTGCTTCAGGTAACAAGTACACGGAAGATTGCTAATCCATCTCCCGCCATATTTTCATTTCCGTTTCTTAGTTTGCTTGTTACAATTAGATGGAGTGACTAGGCAGTGAAGTGACGCTATGCTGCATATCTATATTTTTCATATGCTTTTTCGTTTTTATGTCTTCGGTCACTTGAAAAACTTACCCGGAGCAACACACGCCGCGGCTATGCCATTATATTCCTTGTTTATATTTTTATTTTGTATATTCTGCAGGATCTGCGATACCAATTTCTCAATTATCTGATCTTTCTGGAGTAAATCTGATTTTAAACGAGCCTATTTTGCGCAAGCTCTTTTTAAAACCTATCCTATTTATGACTCTGTTTCCCAGATGAAGGCTTCGTCAGATCTGACATACAATTTATTTATAACTCTATATGCGCATAGATGGTGATAGGAGGCCACTAACGAAGGAATTCGATTCATAAATAGGAAAAAGGTGCAGGAATTAGGTATAATAATTATAAATATGCCACACGCAGAATATTATTCAGATAAAATAGTGACTATTAATATAATGCTCAAATGGTAACGACTACAATCCAAAGTGGTCAAAAGTACATTCATCGTATAATGAGTTTAAATGCAAGAAGCAAATGGAGAGGATATTAGCTGAGTTGGATGTCAAAGGAAGATTCTTCGTTACAGGAAGAACCCATAGTCTCTTTTCCGCAACCATTAAATCGAGCTAAAGAAGCATAACTTGGAAACACAGGTTTCATAAGTAAAAAGATAGGATTAACTGTAAATCTGAAAACAGTATACTAAAGCTCAATTTTTGAGATTTTGCAAAATAATATCAAGATAATCTGGTTATAACACGAATAGGTAAATGAATCCGTTTCTTTTTAACTTTTGGATTATAGCTTATAATTGGACAATTATTCGTATTCTAAAATGTTATTTTAAGAATAAGGTTGAATTGAATGTGTTAACTGATTCTAAAATAAACACTTATTTAACAAGAGTTGACAAATATGGCGCCCTAAAGAATAAAACAAAAAGGTACACAAAATAAAAATAATCCTTAGTACAATTATATTTATAGTGTTATGTGTTTTCGATTGTTTATTTGTATGTACTTTCTGAAAAATTGAAAAGTCGAAATTTATGTGTAACTATAACTGTGAGAAATAGTGCTCCGACAAAAGATAATTGCAGACTTCTAAACACAAATGTCCGTATTTTTCATTATAATGTGATTGACCAAAATACAAAGATCTAAATATAAAATCACTGTAAATGATTATTTAGGAAATAATTGAATTGCAAACCTTAGGCTTCAGTGGGGGTTCCATTGTCAGCTTATTCAAACCTGGCCAATCAAATCCTTGAAAATATCTGCAACAGGAAATAATATAATTTGTAATTTTTCTCTCTCTCTAAGTACCGTGTCAAGTAAGGACGTTGGCAATCATGGCTCTCCACAGACTCCTATCTCTTGCTGACTTTATCAGCTCTTGTTCTGATACCTTTGCTGCAATTTTTACGGTATAGTAATTACTAGCCGTATTTTTCACTCATTTAAACCCGTTCAGCAGACAGATTTCAGCGTCTTTTCATCATTATTAAGTGCCATGTCCAACAAGGACACTATATCTGCCTGATCTGACACGTTCCATTTACTCAGATTGACAAATCGTTGCCTTCCTATGATTCTGAAGTTTCGTTTCGTTTCTGCTTTGCTCAATACTTCCTCGTTCGTCACCTACTCTGTCCAAGATATTCTCATTCTCCTCTTAAGAAACAACATCTCTATTGTTCCAATCCGTTTCTCCGTTTCTTGGGAGATGGTCCAGCACTCGTCACCATATACATATATAAGGATTGATATTACGTAACACTTCAGTCTTTTGATTATAGTATCGATTGATATCTTTCCAGCTATTAGAATACTCCCCAGGTTTTTAAATGCATCTTTTGCCATACCAAACGTTTTCTATTTGTCTGTCACGCTTAGGCCTACCGTCTTCGGTTATCATACTGCCAGAAGGTAGCTCAAAGTTTATGACGGTGTCGCCAATTCTTATTTTACACTTTGGCGCTGTTTTCTTTTTACGGATAACCATGTATACTGTACATTTCTTTCGCTGGCCTCAACTATTTTGTTTAGCACCTCTCGAAGTTTTTCTTGTGACTCTACAATCAAGCCAGTGTCGTCTGCAAATCTCAGATTGTTGATATGATGACCGCCAACGATTGCCCACTGAATGTATTTTATGCATATATTTTAATAATAACCTATATTGTTAATGTATTTGATTTTATGTCTCTTTTACCGTGTTTTCCCCTGTGATAAAGCTGGTCCCTCTCTGCTCCTGTATACATCTGTCTATGTATTTGATAGAGCAGGCATATACAATGTATACCAGGAAGAATACATATGCTTTGTGCCGGTAGTCACAATTGTTCTCAACGCCTCAGACAAGGTTTCATCGATGAGTTGGTTAAGGCAACCACTATGAATAAGGAAGGATAGCACTTGTCATTCATATTGTTGATATTTGTGTGCACCGCTATACACTGTATTACTGCCTACAAAGTGTTTCAGTAGTATTTTCTCGTCAAAAAGGTTTTCGGATTTCGCTTGCTATGGAGACAGCCATTACGTTTGGCGGTTTGAGAAGGTGTTCATATGATAGTTATACTTTAGGAAATACTTAAAGTATATATCTGATAAATATACAACCTATAATAGAATCCCATAAAACAGTGTAGGTGTTGCGAGCACTATTCTGTTTATTTCAACAACATCAAACAAACAAATAATTGACTCACTTATTTTTTTTTATCTCCGCAATACCTTCTTTCCCGTTGCCTAGTCTTTCGGCCGGATTATTCTTACACAGCTTGCGAATCAACTGCACGGATTTGACATTCAATCGTCGATTTCTCACGAGGTCCACAGATTCAATGCCTCTCAATGTGAGATTATAGGTCTTCATCGCATCACTTGCATTGAAAGGCGGCCTGCATAAACATCACTAGTATTAAATTATCTGAAGGAATATAATACTTTTGGACAGTTGAAACCATAGAGTAAGAGTCAATGAAATAGCAGACAGTTAAAACATGTTATGCAGTTGAAAACTGCAATACATTTGTTGGAAGGTCAGTGACTAAACCTGTTCCCTTAACTAGGTCTGCCTGGAGGGTGGCTTGCAAACCGGTAAAACTAAGAAAGAAGTTAAGAACTAAGTTAACGCCATCACTATTTGGTCACAATCCCGGACGTTCTTATATTTGGAGGAGCTTAGACAAGCACACTAAGAAACAGATTGCCATTATCATTATCTGTCAAGAAAAGGTTATGGAAAGACATTACACAAAGGGCTACCGTGAAGGAAACTGTAACAATGACCATGTGGAGGTGGATGCCTCTGCGAGTCAGGATGAAGAAGTAAAGTCGGACGAAGTCACAACTACGTTTGGGACTCCAGAGATTAAAATCTGCGGATGGGGAAACCTCTTTGAGAGCAAAGTACGTCACACTGTTGAAGATACCTAGGATTATGAAATAAAAGGCCAAATAGATATTGATAAGTGAGCTGTGGGCGGTTTTTTCCCTGCCAAACCGTCGGAATTAACCCTCTATCGATTAGCAGTGTGAGAAAATACCAGCCAGTCGTCTAAAAATACACCGTCATCTATAAAAACTTTAATTCTATCCATCCACATTCATTACCTGATTCTGTCTTCTGCCCCCCCATCTATAACTAAAACTCAAATTCTACACCTCGTTGTCTTCTGAGTGTGTTCTTACCATGCTGCCAATCAATATCGTACCAAGCAAGACACTCGGCACATCTACTCGTCGGATTAAGCACTCGGAAGCTATCACCTGCGCCAACTGTCTCAATCTCGATGAGGGCGGGGCAATAGAGGGACCACTTTGATGATAGATCGGCATGACGACATCGAACGCTTTCTTGGTGAGAAAGGATGAATCTTTCTCGTCCTTCCCAATAACGGGGAGTTCCACTTCCAGAGTTAATAGACCCGGCCGGGACTGTTGACTTCATATTATAACGTGTTTTGGCTGTAATAAAAGGGGATGAAGTACAAATCCCGCCTTTTCAAGGGGACAACTATATTTTGTAGCAGCAGAAGATAAGCCATCTTTGGTTATGAGGTAGGTCACGAGGCATGCCCGCCTTTATCGTCTTCTTATATAGGGCTCCCGTCAGTTCGAGCGTTTCGTTGCCCAATGACTCATTGTTGCCTAGATGCAAAATATGAATGAGATCGATGAGGAAACTGGACGAAAGTGTGAACCGAGACATGACATCGACCACCAGTCTCTGCCAGTTCTACTTTGAAGCCGCAGAGATCACATGTCTGCCTATCGATAGAATAGATAATAATTGCTACCCATGCTTTTAATGTTGCTCATCCACCACAATAAGTATATTTTTAAGGAGTCCTCAAAGGTCCTCCACATGGCCTCATGAAGCGTAGAATACACGTCCCGAATGAGTGACCATATCTTCCTCTATGTAGAGGGACTGACTGTTTAGGGTGAAGTACTCCTTCATACCGTGGCGGTCGACAAAATGCTGCACGATATCGGTCAGTTCAAAGACTCCGAAAATTCGCGTGTTATGTCCATGTTGTACACAGTAAAGTTGGGCAATGCACATAAAGTCACGAGTTTCTCACTGAAATCAATGGTATTTTATCATATACTGTATGTGTATGTGCGAAGTGCTACGAGAAAGTGAAACACAGTCAACTTACGTCCCTGTAAGTAGTTCGTATACGAGTATCCCCATAGACCAGTAGTCGGCAGTAAGATCATGTCCTTTGTTGAGGATAATTTCTGGCGCCACGTATTCCGGTGTACCGCAGAAGGTCCACGTTTTTCTGCCTGATAATAGTTTTTTGGCAAACCCGAAGTCGCACTGATATAGTGGGGTTGAAAATTATTTAAGTAATAAATAGTTCACAGTTTCTAAAAAAAGATTCCTCGTGCTATCGTAAACTACTAAATCTACTGTATATTTCTTTCATTGATTAGATTAGATAGATCATCTGGGTAGATTTATTGTCGCTTTCTTTTCTCTAAATTAGAAAATATGTCCTAGAAGTTGACAACCGATTGTAAACCCGATAAATATATGCAATATAGTATTTGGCTCCCATGCAATCGTCTTCTCGTGAAGGAGTACTGCTCCAGCAGATCAAGTACTATTTCCCTGAGACCTCCTACAGCTTCTCTCTCTGTCTATTTTTCTATTGCTCGTCTCCAGAAGGTACACAATAACTGTGCACGATTTGTTAAGTGTCTTCCCAGATTTGCTTCGGTTTCAGAGGTCTTGAAGAGGCTAATAATAATAATAATAATAATAATATTTTTTATTCGCCACCAGGGCTTAATTTAACAATTAACAAATTTAAACAGTCGTATTCGGTTCAAAATCTGTTGTCTGGCCCACAAGTGTGTTCACGGTGCTGCTCCGGACTATTTGAAAGATCTCCTTGTGCAAGCTGCCTCTACGCATCTCTGCTCCCAATCCGCGGTTCGCCTGCATCAGCTTCTTTTTCTTCTTCTATTGGCTGCGGATTGGATCCATAGCAGGGCCAGGGTCCCAGAGGATGTGGCCAGGTATCCTTTCCACAAACTTCGCCAACGCACGGCCGTCTTCGAAACAGGTGGCGGCAGATGGGTTTGGTCCCCATATCATCCTGCGCCAGTGTTCCACCTCGAGGTTGTTGCACTCCAGAAGCAAGTGTCTGTTTGTCTGAGATGTGTTGCAGTCCGGAAACTTGGTACTCCCGATGTCTTGGTCTCTTCGGCTTCCCATGTACCCCCGAGCCGGCTCCCCTTCCCGCATCTAAACTGATGATAGATCTTCCTTTCTTTGTAGGTCAGACCTTCCAATGCCTTTTTTTCACCTTCTTCCCACCTTCGTTGGCCTCCATGTACCACTTTGCCGTTCCTTGTCCTTCACCTTCTTCCTTTCTTCTTCTAGAACATTCTACTTCGCTTCTCAGCACCCCGCTCTACTTTTCCTCTGCTCTCTCTCTCTCTCTCTCTCTCTCTCTCTCTCTCTGAGGAGGGCTTTAACCGCCTGGAGGGTCACCTGCATCAGCCGATTGTTCGTGTAGTGGCATCTAGGGTTGCGTTCTCCCTCGCATCCCTGAGCATTTGGAATGCCCTGCCTGCTGATGTTAGACGGAGCGGATGGATGACTTGAGAGGATTTAAGCGTAACTTAAAAAACTATTTATTGTCTTGCTTATAATTTTTCTAATTGTAAACACTTTCTCGATATGTACCCACTCCAAATGCATTTATGCAGATGCCTGTGAATAAATAATATATTATTTTCTCTTATTTTTCACACCCCTTTTTCTTCTCTCTCTTTTTCCTCCAGGAAGTCAGAGATCTCACGCGACTCCGGAATTACAACAAAAAGTATATTGTTGAGAGAAAACTATGTAAATGTAATTTTTGAAGTGATATTATAACGTCTAATGAATAAAAATAAGGTGGGGTTGACTGAGATAGCCATACCTCATAAACCACAAAATTATTTTGTAATACAATAACAAAAATTGAAACCTGCATTTACTTAAATGATAGCTTTGGCGATTTATAGAAGACTCACAATACGATGGAATATTGGTTTATGATTGAATCTTGGCATGTGGGTTTCCGCAAGCATAACTTATAATTTAACAAGATTTGTGCTAAAAAATATTTCACAAACATAAAAATACAGTATATGTAAATGATCGCCATTTTTCCTGTCAGTGAGTAACTGTTTTAGTTTCTTTGACTAAGAAACTATACTTACAAGTTTGACATAGCCATTGCCGTCCAGGAGCAGATTTTCCGGCTTCAGATCTCGATAAATGATACATTTTCCATGTAGATATTCGAATGCCTCCAGTACGCAGGCCATTACAAATCTCGTTATCGTGTCGTTGAAATAGTATCTGATGAAAGATGTTTGCGCATTACATACTACTCTCTTGTTGTTCAAATATGTAAACATTGGCATTAAAATTGAAACTCTCAACAACAAAGAACATTGTTGGCCAGTAGTGTGCTGTTGGTTAATTCAAATATATCATTAGAAGAATTTGACCATGTAGCAACACAACAGTATAAACAAAATGTAAAATATTGGTTTGGTCATAGTTATGATTTTAAAACCTTTGTGATTTGACTACCAAATAAAGTTTTAATTTGAAAATAAACAAAAATCGGTAAATCCTATGATGCATCCTTGTCACTTTCTTACCTGACCGACAGACAGAGAGATGCGAGAATACTTTAATTGTTCATAGTAAGTTTAGGAACCTGGCCGTTAATTAAATTTAAACTTCTTCTCCATAAAAAAATACTGCACCTGAAGTTGCCATACTATTCGGTTTAGTAAGTCCTAAAATTAATCGATTGCCTTCTTAAGTAATTCAATATTATTGATTGATTAATTAAATCAACTTTGCACATAAGCGTGACATACACACATCCAAACAGACAGATCCTTTTATAGAGATGCTAGGACGCATCGAAAAATAACCATGATATTTAATTACTGTAATCACTGCGCTAACGTAATTGTAAAAGTAAGAGACACTCTATATGCTGTACCTACATAGGTATTCTACCCTCTTGGTCGTTCGCAGCTAAAATATGTTTATTTTTCGTTTTAATATTTTGCTAAATTACAGGAATTACTTGTTTGATGTATATACCAGTGACTTGCAGAAAGAAAAGACTCGTATTAATGGATATAATGTTATGCTCAAAGTTTTGCAGTTTACTTCATCACTGTTCTCAATAGAATAGTTATCAGTCTTGGTGCGATAGCAATATGATATTAATTGTGTTGATTAATTATTCAAGTTAAAGAAGAATTTTTTATAAACACGAAATCATTTCATAATAGTTTTCTTACTTAATTTAAAAGTGTATTATGCTGAATTCCTTTTATAATTCTTCAATAATTTTGACGTTCGAAACGGTTTCATATAGAGCGTTTATTGATTTATCTGTGTACTGAATCCATAGAAATCGGATTGCGCGGCATAGCTATTTTAATGTAGAAGCGACACGCCGCCATCCATTTTCATGTGTCGTAATAGAAGCTGCTACTAACGTGGCAAAATATATGGCGGAGATAGGTGCTTTTAAATTGCTCGCGGCTTTAAGAAAATCAATACTCCGCATTTCTAATGCATTTTTGCCACATCAGTGAGAGCTCGTTCGCCATTCCGCCATATTAAATCAGCTGATGTCGCTTCTAGATTAAAATAGCTATGCCGAGCAATCCGATTTCTATGACTGAATCGTTTTTCGTTGTGTCTTATCCACGTTTTCAGTTAAAAATGAATGCTTTAAATACGAATGTCACCGCAATTGATATTAAAATAGATAAAATATAAAACTCATAAATTACCTTAATTATACGTGTAAAAATGAAATAAACTCTAATGAAAGATATAGTTATATTATTAATTTATATTACCTCATCCATTTTTCAGCAGGTTGAAATGTATTATACCTATGCATTTATCTAGCTTTTTTTAATTTAAGTTAAACAATTACGGGTTTGATAATATTTGTATAATAGTGTGTAAAATTTAGTAATACCCATTCACTTACTTATCACGGAGAATTGTCCACAGTTCACCGCCTAAGCACACTTCCATCATCATATAGACATATTTGTTATCTTTGAATGTACCGTACAATCTATACAAATGTCAATATATCACAATTATCCAGTGCATATCAATTCAATCAAGTATTTCAACAGAGAGGTTAAACTGACTTGCAGATAAAATTACTGCCGACTTCGCCAAGGATTGCTCGTTCGGACAAAACGTGGTCTTGTTGTCGAGTTTCCACAATGTAACTTTTCTTCATACATTTCAGCGCGAAAGACATGGAAGTGTCCGACTTTAGCGTCACCTAATTAGCGTGGTGTACAAATAACATGGGACTGTATTTTCTGCTATGAACTGTCAAAATAATATAAAAATCCTTTGTTGAATTAAATAAGCGGAAAACATTCAACACTTCATTCAACAAACAAATGTCAGCTATACTTTCTTATAGTAAAGGAAATTATTTTATGCGATGTCTGTGGACATTGCTATAAAAATACAAACTATTATGCCTTCTTCTAACTCCCTGCCCATTGCATGTAAATAAATTGACTAGTGTGGACAACAATCGCATGCACAATAATCAAGTGCATATTTTTGAATCTATAAAGACTATTAGCACCGTCTTAGAGTATACGCTGCAAAACGCCAGACAGTAGGATGCTTGTGCTAACATTGCTCAAGGCGGCGGAATAGGATCCTTCTGCTCGAGTGTGAACAACTTTTCGAAAACGCCTTCGAGTGCGTGGGTGGAGTAGTAGTAGTAAGAGACGCATAAACTCTAACACACCCCCTTGGTCATAAAATTGGTTATAATTCTGTCCGACGTGTCGCTCTGTTATAATTCTTGTCCGACGTGTCACTCTGTCATAATTCTGTCCGTTGTGTCAGTCTGTTCTAATTCTGTCCGTTGTTTCAATCTGTTATAATTTTGTCCGTTGTGTCACTCTGTCCGTCTAATGTCCTACTCTATACGAAGTATTATAACTGGTTTATCCTCACGCGCGAACATTCTAGCAATATTCAACAAATGAAGAGTAAATTTCTAGAGGAATCGCGAATGGTACTAATAGAATGTGCCAGAAGCTACCTGTATGACATATAAAGAGGGCACATTTTGTCAGAATACAAACAAGTGTGACATTGAGGAAATGAGATTTGTGTCGCATCCCAAATGTACGCCTCTCCTCCCTAACGGTAAAATTGTAAGTTACTCCTAATCTGAAATTGAAGGAGGATTTGCAAGTATTTGTTCCTGCTGAGACGGAGGCTTCAACCTTTCTTTCAAAGAATGAATACGACAAAACTATGCCCCTATACCTTCACAGCTATTGATTGAAGGCCTATATTGTCTGACAAAATCAGAGAAAGCATTAACAAATAGATCCTTGTTTTGTAGGCTATAATGGAGAATCTTATTGAACAAGTATACCGCAAAACGGAAGGTGTATTTTCCCCCAATGATGGTGAATTGTGTATAGTGCTGGACAATGTTTCATCCGATGACAAATAAATTGAATCATGGACGTATATAATAGCTTAACGGGAATACTGTAGATGGTAGTGATGATTGTCCGACTGTGCCCGACTCTACGGAGTAACTTTTCAAAAATACGATGCAACTGCGCTGTGCCGTTCTGTTATAATTCTGTCCGACGTGTCGCTCTGTTATAATTCCGTCGTCCAAGACTGTGTCCGACGTTCTAAACACTTGTCTAATTCATAAACGGTATCAATCAGAATGGGTTGACACTTCCGAGACTTCGATCTATATGTACACTGACTTCTAACATGTATAAGCCGTAACGCAACGCCTCTCTCCGACAATGCCCGACTTCATAGGATTTATTACGACTTGTTCATCCTCGAACCTTCTAGCGATTGTTCAAATCCACGGGAAGCTGCTGACAATGACTGGGAGGAATCCTGCCCAGAGAGCTGTGATGGTATAGGAGCATAGTTTTAAGTATTTGTTGTTTGAAAGAAAGGTTTAGACCTTCGTCTCATCAGGAACAACTACTTATAAATCCTCCTTCAATTTTAGATCAGCAGAAACTTAAGATTTTACCGTATACCGCTTGTTAGGGAGGAGAGGCGTACAATTGGGATGCGTCACAAATCCCATTTTCTCAATGTCACACTTGTTTGTATTCCGACAAAATTTGCCCTCCTTATTTGTGATATAGGTAGCATCTGGCACATTCTCTCTCAGAATCTTCTCGTAGCGCGCTCCAATAAGTTCCAGCACAAACAAGTCATAATACTTTGTATAGAGTCGGACATAGTCGGACACAATTATACAGAGCGGCACACCGGACAGAATTCTAACAAAGCGACTCGTTGGACAGAATTATAACAGAGCGACACAGCAGTGTTATGTTCTTCGTCAATCAAACGTTGAAGAAGTGGGCTCCTTGGCATGCGCACTTTGCTCTCCCGTGCAATCCGTGAAGTCTGTGCAGGGAAAAAAATAAATTGCACCATTTTATTCCTCTCGTGTTAGATAACCTATAGGAATTCGCTCTTCATTTATTGAAATCGATTAAGACCAAGGAGGAGGGCTAGAACCTCTCACTACTACTACTCCACCCACACACTCGAAGACGTTAGAAATCTATTTTAGGCGGGGTAGAGTGAACCAAACTCTTACTACTCATGGCTTATGGTTTACACTGTATTTCAACAATTATAAACTTTATATGAGGACAGTGTGGCACCATCTTTAATTACTTGCGCAGAAATATGAAACATCCATAGAAATCGGAACGCCAAACCACTTAGTTTGACTAGAAGGAACATTGGGGTACTTTTGCATTGTGGTGGCGGCACCTTAAGACAGGCATCGCTTAAACGAGCTATCGATCGCCTCAACTGGTTACCTTGCAGGTGATTGGCCAGAATTTCTCGAGATTTCTTTATACAGTATACCAATTAGACGCCGGTTTAATTTTGTGAAAACTAGGTAAAGTCGTTATCGGAAAAACTTTTTTATTGTTTAAGTTATACTGCTGTTATATATTATTGTAGCTCTCACCCAGGCGCACATTTTAATATAATTTTATTCATATTTATGTTCTATTTCATGTAGTTTTGCCTCTTTGAAATTACGTGAATTTGCATTGAAATGAATGGAAACCAACGGTTCTATACCCCCTGACAGCGGTCAAGCAAGGTTCACGCTTTTTGAAAAATGTGCATTCTAGTCAATTTCAAACAAAGCAGTGTGGCGTTCCGATTTCTATGGTCCCGGCACACGTGTGGGTAGATAGGGATGCACGAGCCGACATGGAGAGCACGCAAGGCCACAGCTGACAAGAAGGATGGCGGAGGTTTACCCAAGACAGTTGAGACCAGGGCACTATGTTGGAAACAGTGTGTGGGAGATGCTGGAAGCCAGATTTGTCCGGAAAGAAAGTGTGGAATCAGAGGTTTGGAGAGCCTGAGAGACAAGTCGATTATTCTGCGAGTTGTTATTAAGACACACCACGAGACTGGTTGGAGTGATCGGTAGATCTTTGCATCAGGAGTCCAAAACAACGACAACAAAAAGACAAAACAACAACAGCGGATAAAGGATGCGAAAGTGGAGAAATATACTGAACTGTGCGAGGAAATTGAAAGGAATAGAGATAACGCAGAAAAGAGGAGAGTTGTTGAAGAGACCATTAGACAGAGAGGGACATATGAAAAGGAGATCTTCACGGAAGGGTCAGTAGAAGAAGGAATCAAGAATGGAGTTTCTGCTTGCATCACCAAGTGAAGGGAGAGGAACAAGTGGTCAAGAGCGGCGAATATGGTGAGCGGATTCGTGGGGAAAGTTGTGAATAATAAAATGTCGTCCATTAAAAAGTCTTCTATAAAAAGTCGTAAACAAAATGTCGTACTCATCTTATATACTGTATATTTGCCTGTGTGTAACTGTGTTCTGTGGCCGGACCGTTAGCGCCAGCGACCCGAAATTTTGCATGAGTGACCCCCTCAACCCTGTGGGTAACATAGGAAGGCCAAGGTCGTCCTCCGACGTCGGGGTCAAGGTCAAGGGGTCAGGGTAGAGGTCAGGAAGGCTAAAAACGGTGTAAAATGGCCGTTTCAGGCAGTAGGAAGCCTCCCACAGAAAATTTTATATATCAAAAGTTGCAGGATACCCCCGAAAATGGGAGACCGGACTAGGTCAGATCCGACCTCCAAGGTCACCCTAGGTCGCAAATCGTCACTTTCGGTCACTCAAGCTACGAGGCCTGGCCAATTCTCCCCCAAACGGCTGAAATGACCCGGGAACAGAAATACATAGTGAATATCTTCCAATGAAGCGCGGCTAAACGGCGGGAGTAGATCGTCCTCACTTATACTAGGGCCGATTTTGCTGAAATGACCCGGAAACAGAAAAACATAGTGAATATCACAGTAACATTTTCCAATGTTGTTACTACAGTTCTACGCAGTAAAAGCAGGCAAACATCTAGTCTATAGATCGACAATTTTTAAAAAAAACAGGTTACTACAGTTCTACGCACTAAAATCAGGCAAACGGCTACAGTCTATTTTGATCGACAATTTTTTTTAAACCTAGCCAATGGCGAGGGCAACCTACTTTAGGAAAAGCCAATCCTTGACGCTACAGTAATAATATAGGAATGATACCTTTGTATAGCCGTTTCGGGCAGTAGGAAGCCTCCCACATAAAACAAAAGTTGCAGGGCACCCCCGAAAATGGGGGAAGACTATCCTATTGCCCAACAACGCGGGTACCCTCTGCTAGTGTACATATATTATAATGTATGTAATCACTGATAATACGTACTATATTGTTTGAAGTTCTACATATTGTAGACAAAAACAGTAATAACAATATAAAATGGCTAAGTTATTAGAAATTTCACAAAATAATTCCGAAAAAAGCTTCATTGCTTGAGATCTTTCTGCTTTACACGAGCCACCTTTCCTCTTTACGGATTTGATTTTATACAAAGCTCCAGGCTGAATTTTCCTGTCTTCTCTGCCACCACACATCTCGTTAGCATAACTTTTCAGGGTTTCGGTCAATGGGATGTCACAGACGGGAGAATCGCAGCAAGGTTTAGTGTTTGGCTTCCCGAATTGATTTCTGAAACTTTTATAACTTTCGCGTTCTTGGATCTTGAGACAGAATTGAGCTTAGTATGCCTTAGCCATTTTCAGAGCAGAGGACGGAATTCTCTCTAGTTTCTGGTGTTATCCATCCATTGAAATCGCCTCCGTCCTCTCCTTCATTTCGCACACACCTCTCACTCTCTCTCTCCACAGTAGCCAAGACCATGATCATACTTTCTCAATTTTCTCTCCCCCCCCCATCTCCAACAAGCCATCCTCTTTGGAACTCCCGTGATTTTTACTTAGTATACGAATTTACTATAGCCACACCGCAATCAATCATCTTGCTCACCTGATGTGAATATTGTCCGTGCCCGTGGTAAGGAAGTGGTAGCCCGGCAGCCGATGAATTCGGCGGTGGAGGCTGCACAGAATTTTGCGGAGGTGCCGGGGGTGGACCTGGTGCATAGCCCGGATACGCGGATGTCGGCGCTGCAGCTGGGACGGCACCAGATGGCATCGGCGGTGGAGGCTGCACAGAATTTTGCGGAGGTGCTGGGGGTGGGCCTGGTGCATAGCCCGGATACGTGGATGTCGGCGCTGCAGCTGACACGGCACCAGATGGCATCGGAGGTGGACGCTGCTGATATTGCTGTTGCATCCAGGGCTGTTGGTGTTGTCCAGGCAAATGAGCAGGTGACTGACTAGATGACGGAGTGTAGGGAGAAGGGGCAGCCCCATAGCCATATAAGGGCTGAGAATTGTGGGCGGCCGGTACCTGTTGGTGATTCGGATAAGAGGGCTGTCCTTGAAAGGCGGAATTCGATTGCGGCGCCGTGGGCCACTGGCCCGCATTGCTGCTCGTATGATTACCTGAGAACGGGATACAGAAAGGTGTTCGCATGTAGGGAATACCCGCTGTATGGAAGTAAACAGGGGTATGTTTCAAAAACACGGCTAAGCAACAGTTCCTAAAATTTATTGATTCGAATACAGAGAGCTAATTTAGTTGACAAATGATAATGGTTCTCTAGCCAAGTAAAATAGCGGCAGTCGATATCACAACACTGAACCGTGCACACAGACAAAGAGGTATGTGCAATGCAGCACGTGTCATTTACGTACAAAACTGTGGACACCCGTGCGAGGCATATTGTCGGTCGGATGCGCACGGGGTAGAGAAAATATTGCCAGCTAGTGGCGGTCTGCTTGCTCACTTGCCCGCACATTTTGGTGCGTGGTACTTAAAATTTAGCAGTCAATATACAGCTAAATTTAGGAGCTCCTAAGTTATATGAAACTGATTTAACAAGTAATTTACAAGCTCCTAAAGACATAGTCTAAAACTTTTATCTTATCGGTTCTCTTTTGTGAAATTCGCGTGGGGTTTCAACTGCCCATAAAATGAGCCGCTCATAAAAATTAACAGCTAGTAAATTTAGGAGCTGCTAGCAGTTTATGAAACAGACCCCGGGTCGGCGGTCCCCAGAAGAATGAAGGGGAATTTCCAGATATATTGAATCTTGATAATTTTGGAAGACAGTTTTAGTTCGAGTCTAAATGTTACAACACTTCTAATGATTTTTTTACAAGAGATCGCAGTTGGGAAGGCAGACACGGGGAAGTAAGGTAGACAGGAATCATCTATGTGCAATCAATGAAGAGGTCATAAGTTCGGACATCACGCCAGTATTGCATGGAAGTGTAACAGGCAGTGAATCAGAATCGGTTATCCTTGTGCATGAAAAGCAACCACATATATTGCATAAAAAACTGTCAATAAACTGATAACATTTCAAGCTAGATGCTTGA
>JAUYWV010098476.1:0-13769 GCA_032274565.1 Nematoplana nigrocapitula | reverse complement strand
CTCACCTCTATTTCCAAAATTTAACTAGCGTTAGATAGGAAAAATGTTCCGTCAGTAGGGGGTGGGGGGGGTTCGTCACGCATGGCTGGTGATCCAAAGCGTAGCTATAGTATACTACTTACGTTTTGATAATCGTGAAAGTGCAAATTAAGGATGTGGTCGCTAGAGACCCCGTGGTATATAACGCTGCATTTTTTTAAAATTGGTAATAAATAATCTACTACAATAGCGATTTCTATATTTATTTACTACCAAGTGTAGGAAACATCTGTAGAATTTTTACCACAAATCGTTTGGTTTCAAAAAAACATTTAGTTCAGAACTATAGAAATTATAAATGTGTTCTGGGGTCGCCAGCGACCCCATGGCAATTAGAAGGTTAATGATTTGCCTGAAATGCAATAAAACTCTCATTCTAAGTGCATTTATTTATATTTGTCCTTTCCAGTATCAAGATAAGCCGATTTTAAAATGTACACTGTTAACTGCACTTAATTTATTTCAGTTAGAAATTAAGTTGATTAGTATGCGTGCAAATATGAAAGAAACAGGAATAAAATAATGCTTATCAAATTCCTTCTTATTTATATGTTATTTCAATTACTATATATAATGGACTTTCAAAGAATGAAAAACATAAAGAAATGACAAAATGAAACATCAATGTATTTTATCGTATAATATACTCAAACCAACGTACAGTACTATTGTCGTCTTATAAAAGCGATACAATTATGTGCCTTATATTGGCAGTTTTATTGCAAGTAATATGTCTTGAATAATACACCATGTTCATAAAGTCGCTCCACATGCGGCAAGCAAGGCTTTCGTTTATTGATTTTTCTGTGTGGAACGCTATATGCCAATGTTAATATACAATATACGCTACAATGAAAGCATATATACTGTATTATGTGTATTATGACTTTCTAGTAAGACAAGTTGGGTAATTATCTTCCAGCCTATGGATGACATGAAAGCTGTGTATGCACAAATATAGGATAGGCAAAGCTCTTAAATTAGGCAATCTCCGTCACTTTTTATAAAAGAGAGTGTTACATTTTACAATGCGTTGTAAACTTCCTAATTCTTTAATTTTAATGAAAAATTGTGGGGACGTGTCGTTCCAGGCCTAAACATTTGTATAAGAATACGTCGTATACCCTTGCGTACTCCCTACAATACATCTATGTATACTGTAGTATTCTATTCCGAAGCTATGGGATGTCGACGGAAATGCCATTCCATTATTTGTAGCCGCAACTTCAAACAAAATGGAATTAGCATTATTTGTATACTATCTCATAGCAATCTCCACAAAAACTCCAAAGAAAATCAATTTCTTTTAACATTGTTTTGTCACTAAATGGATAAAGTGTATAGTAAGATTTTGGATGTGATTCTCCGTATGCTATAACACATAGTTACAACTCATTAGGGGGTATATTTCATTTACTATATAGGTGCTATCGGAAAGTGTTATCGTTTTTTTGTAATAGTTATCCTGTTGACAATTATTATGTCTGTTATTTGCATTATACCTACTTCGAAATTTTTAACAGCTATAATTTTGGTTTGTTATGCATATTATTCTTACTGTACTTATAATCTCTCTCTATATAATTTTAAACTAATTTAAATTCAAAAGTATTTGTAATGATGTAAATAAATATAAGACAAGTCAGAATAATGCTATATTATTCTTTGATGAGGAAATTAAATGGACGACAAAATGATAAGAGAAATGAATGAAACTTGTGGTGCAGGTGTACAGTAGTTAATGAAAGAACCTGTCAAAAATTGGATAAAACAATTTAATTATGGTAAATTCGATTTAGAAGTGTAGAAATTGTAACGACCCCGAACATTTCACAATCAACAATATAAGAACACTTAAAACAAATGGAATTGAAAATAGTGTCTTGCATACTCTCAGTGATGGTAAAAAATAATCCTGAATTCGGATATGCAACAAACTGTTTGTAAGGATTGAATCAATCATTTTTTGCAATGATTGATTACTGCGTTGATGAACCTTGGGTATTATGGAGAATTGAGGAAACATACCATCAAACAAAATTCTGGGCTGGAGGTGATATTCGGATAGTAAAAAGCGTTTGATAATCTTTGACACGTGATAAGACTATATGACTGTGTTATTCTGGAATTGCAAAGGCGTTTGAACAAAATCAGTCGATGACATCGGAATTATACACTGGGTTATTATATGAATTAAAGGTTAGTATTCAAACAAAAATAGGCGTTTACTAGCCACTAAAGATCATGGTATGCAATTACCAAGAGGCACTGTGATTAAGTTAATTGCAAGAAATCAATTTGACTTGCATACCTCACCCTCCTTATTCTCCTGACCTATAGCTCCCAGTGACTTATTCTCATCATTCAAATAATTCATTTCAGGAAACAAATTTTCTAATCGCAATTATGTCACTAATTGGATAAACTACTGGTTGAATAGAAAAGATTTTTTTTTGTAAAATGCATTAACATGCTCTCGGCTAAATGAACCAAATGTGTGAATGTTGGTGGTGATTACTTTTAAAAAGAAACGTTGACTATATTAGCCGAAGATAACATAATAACTGTTTACATAGGAATTATATACTGTACATGTTATTTTTTACTTTATACAGTATTTTAAATAAACTTGTCATTAATCTTCCCACTCTTTTAAAAATTTGACAAACTTTCCGATGGTACCTATATTAAAAATTATTTGTAGCCATATGTAAATTTAAATACCTAGATAAACTGTGATAAAACGGGGTGTAGTATTAAATATATCAGTGTGTCATTACAAAGTTTAATAACCCAAACTATGTAGAAATTCACTTTACTGACCTTTCTTTCACTCACAATTAAGTATCAACTATTTGACGTACACAATCTGAATGTATTTTTTATTTTGCCAGAAACCACTTTGAATCGCTATTGGAAAACATATTCAACTGTCATAATGTTTTCAATGTCAACATATCCACAATTGAATTTCTAATACCATATGTAAATAACAGATGACCTTGATAAACGATGTCCTTCCGTTCTCATAGGATTAGTGGCATCCTAATACTTTGAAACAACCTACATTTAAGGGCATTAGGTAAAGAAGCGCACCAGAAGCGATCTGGTTAAGCACTGACATCAATGTAGACTTGAATGGCAATGATTCCGCAAAGTATTTAGAGAAACAGTTAAATGGTCTACTATTATTCTTTATATTTGCTGTGTCAATATTTATTACTAATACTACAATAATGAACTCTAACTGCTCAAGAAAACAGCCCGTAAAGCTTTGAAGAATTTGGTGGATCATCTAGTGATGACAGCACAAAGGTCACTCTAGTGATTGACAATTTGACCAATGTCATGCCGGTTTGAAAATTTGAATAAACGATGAAATCAAGAGTTCGGATTCTGAGACTAGCTTTTCGCTTTAACTACTCAGCTGGGGATATTTCTTTCGCAAAGCAAGCGTGCTAGGGGCGATGTCTGTCATAACGGGAAAATCGGTTCAAAAGTTTGATAGATGGTGTAATAGGTGCATAAAGTTCTTAACTCAAGGCTTGCAATACATTTCGAGCGTCACAGAACATAGCCATTCAACGCGCATTCAGTATAATAATATGCTCATTGTAAAAAGACTATTAGACTATTTGACATTGGATCAATTAACAAAATAAATCTAATATAACCAAAACGTCAGGACAATAAACAATCTATTTTATCTTTACATGGTGATTCTATTTATATCTATAAAAAGGAAGCTCAATTCCTCATTCAACTACCCTAATATGCCTTATAATCTCAATTTGCTTTCATTTAGACTCATACTAATTTTTTAAATATCAAAGTACATTTATTTAGGCTAGATTTGATTTGAATTAGAACATTTGAAAATGTGGAGAATAGTTTACATTGATAAAATGCATTAGACCTATTAATAGAATTCAATGAAAGGTGTTAGCGGTGGCTGACTGTACATAAAAGGGCTAATCTCTCCAACTAATTAAAAAATGACAGAAGTTGAGGAATTTTGTACATTAAGTTTCACCTCTCTCCTCAAGATATATCGCGACAGTTCACCCCATCTACGCTCACGTTTGGTGCACACGAAGACGCTCCAAGGTCACGATCGGACTACTTTGGTTGATCGGATTCACTGCCGGAATTCCCACATTTTACTATTTGGAACTTATCGGTCCAATGGGACCGGGTACGGGACCGGTTGTGAAGTGCGTCCGAAGTTTCGGTATGACCAGGGAGACCCACATCCGTGGATGGGTTGTCTTCCAGTACCTCGAAGTGATTGTCTTCTACTTCTTGCCACTAGCCATACAGGTATTTGTGTTTCTATATTATCTCATTAATGACTACCTAGGCTAACAGTAGTACCAATGAAAACATGCTTTTTATTGGAAGCAAAACCCTTCATTTAAATTGGGGGAAAGATTTTACAAGCATTTCTGCTCAAATTATTATCTTTATAAATGACTCCATCCAAACTTAAATATTTGTAATCAAAATTGGCTCCCATACGATTTTGATTTAGATTCATTATTAGTCATTTCCGACTACAAATATAACATAAGTGAAAACCTACTTTATTGATATTTTTATCCTTTTACGGCTAATTGTCCGTAAACTAACAAATTAGGCTTAGATTGAAGCGTTTTCAATATCTCAACGTTTATACCTTTAAATGTTTTCATAGCTGTATCACATTTCTGAGATAGATCACAATCTTTACCTTATGCATTATTTAGTGCAGTGAGGAATATGTATGTGAAAGGTGAATTTTTATACAGCCTTTCTTTCCACACACCTGTATATTAATGCCCTGTGTCGTGAAAAGCCATCCAGATGTAACTGACTTAAATTAGTTAGTCCATATGTCATACACACAACAATTATGCTCGAATAGAAAAATACCGTTTCATAATTATAGATTTGTTTGTTTTCTTATAACTTTTGCAGTAAACTTTGTGTTATGTTTGAACGATTGTAAGAATTATAAGTTAATTTGAATGTGGAACAAGACTTTGTATGTGTGTGACGGTGTCACATGTTGGTCCCAGTCATCAATTCGTCTGGTCAGTACTTGGAATCCTGTGAAAGATAACCATGCTATTTTATGACACTTTTTGTCCATATATACAAACCAACAGCTGGAACATCCACATAGTCATGTACGTAGCTCAACAAAATCGAGTATCAAACCAAAAACTAGGAAAGGAAGGAACACAGATTCATCGTTCATTGTTATGGATAGGCAAACAATATGCGTAGATGTACCGAGTGTCCCGTAAATTATAATTTTTTATATTGATTGCATATTCTTAATAGGAGGCGTTTTAATTTTGTCAATTTATATTACAAGTAGGATTACCCGTATAGCGTAAGTAATCCTATCTATAATAAGGAATTTAAATTCTGTAGTATATTGATTTAGCATCGCAGCAATCTCCATTCTGCTAGTTGATTCACTTTGCATTGCAATCAATATTCGCTTATTCTGCAGAATTCAAATTTATCAATCGGCTACTGCAGAATTCAAATTACTGCAGCATATCGATTTAGCATCGCAGCAGAAACATGTTTTTTGGGGTATTTTCTGCTGTGGGCCTCTCAATTAGAGATTTTGCATCTTGTGGCTATTTTTCCCAATGTTACCCATTGGCGTAGCATTTTTTGAGTCATCAAGGATGCAAATCCGTCAAGAGAGTTGGGAGAAAAATACCGGTCAGACATACATACATACATACCCACATTTATCTAATTATAGATAGGATATTGTGAGTGGTATATTTTATTTTAAACTCATTCCAAATTTAAAATCTGCACTTGCAGCATATTTGACACTATTTTATATATCATACTGTACGTAAAGTAAGACCATGCTCTATTCGATGAAAACTCAAGAAACAACATGATATGTACAATAGTTATCTGGCTAAAAAATATACTTTATAGAGTGAAAATCAGCGACATAGGTACACCAGTTCACTTTCTACCCAAATACGCATAAAAACTACAAATTGCGCAAGCGTAAAGTCAATTGTATATTTTGCCGCAATATTATACATACTGTATATCTAAACGATAAAAGTTGCGTAAGTTTTAGATCATTCACATATTTTAAAATTTTAATATTTTGCAGTGCACACTATATTTTTCTTACAATTCTCTTGATAGATTTAATCGTGAATATCTGCAAAACTACATCAGATTATGAAATAAAAAGAAACCATTTACTCTCCTCGGCGGGGTCTCCGCGTGTGTGTGTGTGCAATTTCTTAGAAAATTCGGTCAAGTAGTTGCGGAGGAGTATAGAAACGGACATACATCATGCCTTACATAGCAAACAAACAATCAGACACCGACATGAATTCAGATATCCCCGTCTTTCAAATTCTTAAATGAGACTTCGTATGACGTTAGAAAGACAATATTGGAGAATGCGGCCGAATGTAGCGATTTTGTCTTGCTCGCTGATGACCTTAACCTGAAAAGTACAGCGGCTTAGTTTACTGTTTCCAGATGATGGGGTGAAATAAGAAGAGGCGAAAGAATGAATGTTGCAGAAGCATGCGGGAAGAGAGCAGAAGCATGCGGGAAGAGAGCAGAAGCATGCGGGAAGAGAGCAGAAGCATGCGGGAAGAGAGCAGAGGCATGCGGGAAGAGAGCGGCGTTTACAACTGAAACACTTGTGGAGTTATTTATTTCTGAAAGTGCGATATAGGTAAATGAGTGGTCCAACCTATTTGTGCTGTTGCTTCTCCTTAAACTTCGTAAATTAAGAATATTCTGTCTCAGTTATACTTATAATCACGAATAACCTCTCCATAAAGGGCATTTTGATAAATGTGTATACCTACTGTACGTAAATATATAAAACGAGCTCAAGAGAGAAGTAAATACGGCGGTCGTACTGTGCTGAAGATTTGCATACTCAACATTTTTCTTTTTACTGATTTTTCTCATTACGACTTGTTCAAGTGCAATACAATATCTGTCTTTAAAATAATTAGCAATATAATTTAAAAAACCAAAAAATGAGAGATTTTATAACACTCAATGTTAGTTTTGACCGAGGACTTTTCTTTGAAAGTACAAATGTGCATGGATTATAGTCTCTTTTATCTACATTAAATCCCCTTCAAATCCTCTTTAGACAAAAGGGTTTATTTGGTAAGTCGCTCTACGAAAATGAAACTGGATACACCTATAAAAGAAAAGGGCAAAAATCGTGATTTTTTTCCGCTTTATTGTTTTATGTATAGTGAATTCTGGATAATTATTATAATATTATTTGATTGAATGAATGCACTGAGCAGGAAAGAAAATATTCGAAATGAATAATGATTTCCCAAACTTGTTCTTACTTTTATTAATCATTCATTTACAGGTCCTCTGTGCTACAAAGTACACTTTCTACAAATAAATTAGACCAATTCCATTTATCATCTGCTTATTGTGACCTTGCATATAGCAGATACCGTATGACTATCCGGAAGCATGTGCAAAAGTAAACTAAATTGCAAAAACTGAGCAGTGCGGTTTTTCGTATAAGTGCAATGCATACGCATATTTGAAAAATGTAAATTAATTGAAATATCCATTGAACAGATTACAATGTTGACTGTGTTCTTTGATTGTTGTCCAACATAAAGTATACTTCGTCTACAGTATATTGGTATGACTAGAAGACGAAGAAGAACGTTTATTAATCGAATGGGAATCAGCACACAGGGTACATACAACGATTCCGAGGACAGATTAATAAGTCGTGATACACTGCTGACGATCATAGAAACTATAAACATTACAACAACAAGTAATGTCATAATAACAAATGGCGTGAAAGACAATGCCATTAACTACAAGTGTAAGACTTATAGTATATACTGTAGACGCAAAAATGAACTTTGCTTGTTAGCAGACAGAGCAGGAACAGCATTCTTGTGGGACTGACTGTGCCCTGAGAATCTCGAATGACTGAAGCGAATGAACGGCAGTGGACAAAGTACACGGAGATGGAAGAGTAGTGCAGAGCAAGAGGTTACAGATGCTGCACTTACCGTGTTGAAGTTACTGTAGATGTCGCAGATTTCTTGTAAGTAGTGTATTGTACATCGTTTGTTGTCGGATATGTATATAGTGCTCTCAGAGAGCGGCAAGGTTCTGCAGAAGGAGGATCACGGTGGGTGATGAGGTTAGTTTCCCATCATGGTGGTGGCTGTTAGATTCCGCTGACTAAGTGGTTGTAGGAGTCGGGGCCGTAATCACGACAAGGCCGTTCCTACCTGATGAGCAGGATGGGGTTATGGGGACATGCACCTGATGCTGTTTATACTTATTTTTCTATATATAAGAAAAAAGAGTGATTTGACCAAATAGATTACAACTTGATCAAATGGTGTAACTGATGCTAAACTTGCTTCAATAAAATTAAATAATTAAAACTGCAATGGTGCACAAGTTTACTACTATCTATTGATCCTTTGCATTTAAAATATTAGTAAAATTGAAGAAATCTTTGGTGGATTTTGAAATGAACATTCGGTGATTAAACAACTGCAAACATACTTCAAATATAAGTATTGATCCACATTGGACAACCAGTCAAAGTAAAAGCAGAGTGCTTCGGGCAAAATTCGTTAATTTTGAAAGTTGTAATATTCCACCATTTTTATAGCAAATTCCAGAAGAAGCCTTTGACAGAAACTTCACCTACAAACTACGTAAGACAACGTATAAATATCTTTTTCCAACGATTGTTATTTTTTCGTATATTAGAATTTGTTTAGAGAAATTTTACAATCACTTAATTTGAATGATAAATTTGATTTCTGGAAACAAAATATTCACTAATTTGTTAAAAGATAAAGAGCCAAGGCTTTTCATGTTGAAAATTTAAAACTGCGTTTATTAATAAAGGTTAGCATTTCGAAGGTATCAACCTTCTTCATCAGATATATAAAACATACTCATTTAAAACATAGGATTTAAATACAGATTTATACAAAATTGGGTAACATTCATAGATGAAGGTAGATAGGTACAGAAGCACCCTTTTCACCACTCGTGATTTATATCACACTCGTGGCGAAAACCTTCTGCTAGTCACTCGATGGCATAATGTACTATTTTTTTTCAGTGAGGTAGATACGGTTTAGGGTTCATTGAGAACATTAGGATGATTGCTTGTTGGTGTCGTATACGAATATCCTAAGTGGTCTCTTTTCTTAATTCTATCGTCCAACATCAGTATCCTTTAAAGTCAGAACTGTTTGATCGAGTTGATTTCAGTTAGCTAAAGACGCGCAGACAAATGACATAGGGTGAAATATTATCACGTCTGGAAAACTGCCTTGATGGGTGATGGATACTGAATTGACCTTCTGCGCTCTCCTGACGAAAGAGCAATAGAAAATGTTGAGTCCAAAATAAATGAATAAGCAGTTAGACAATAGGAACAAACAGGCTGGGGAACAGAATGAGGTTTCGGGGGATTAATTGGTCAAACGCCTGAGTGACTTTGTGACGCAGAAGAGATCAATGGGGACTACATGGACAGCGGAGTAGATTTAAATTAAAATGATTGTGTGTATTTTTGAAGGGCAGATTGAACAATATGTCTGTAGTGAAGACATCTGGATGAATTTATAAGGAAGGTTTCGGCAAATTTTAAGCGACGACCGGATTGAGGGAATGTCAAATTAGAGCGTTTTTTATTCTTTCGCTCCGTCCAGGACTGACAACTCTTCACCAAACACATGCTGTAAAGCAGTGTTTAATTTAGAAGGCTATAGAAGGAAATCAATCGGACCTGAGACTTTCCCCACTGTGTACTACGCTGGCTTGAATGGTTCACCCAGTTTAGGCTCATGGGAAAGTTGTGCGGAACTGCAGCACTTGTGACGGCTGTAAGTAAACCGCCCGGGGCACTTGCAGCGTCACGGCTACGCCAGCGACTGCAATGCTCCACAGGGCGAACCCATACCTATCTACACAAGATGATATGATGGTATGAACTTTCAAAGATGCCAATTAATCTGCGAGACTATAATACCCGGTGTCACCACCCATAACTTTGTGTGGAGAAGTGGTTCAGGTAACAACCACATAGAGCAGTCAAGAAGACCCTTTAAACATCAGTTTACTATTAGGAATTTGAACTAAACATAAAGATGAGGAGTTCTCCGTGAGCAACGCGGGGTCAGGTGGGCACCCACACACTAATGACAGTGCTCCAAAGGTCTACTCATTCTCTCCAAAATGGGACCCCCGGATCAAAACGTAACCGATACGCTCCATAAAACGACAATGTCCGCTTCTAAGACGCACACTCAGAGTCTCAGCTTACCGAGATAAGCCCGACGCTCAGCTTACCGAGATAAGCCCGACGCTCAGCTTACCGAGATAAGCCCGATGCTTAAGCGTAGAGTACTGTATACTGATTAAGCATTCTCGTGGGTCGAGTTGGTATCATTGAATTCCCTGGCCGTCCTGAAGGGCACAGGGACAGTGTCCTGAGACCCATCATTGGAAGATACGGTGCCCTTTCCCGCACCCAATTCCGGGTTACAGGAAGGTGTCTTGCTGATTGCTCATGGTAGCTAAAGCAGACCTCATGTCAGAGAAGATCAAAGAACGACCACCCCGACCCTATACAGCCACCATAAGTTATGAGGTCAAACTGTTACTGTTCCTCCACTATAGCCACCATTTTGTCAATCATTGTTTGGTCTACTTTGTGGTTACGTGCCCCTTCTCGAACTCGCTCCATTTGTCCGTGTATCTGAATTCTTTGCACAATTCCCTATTCTGCAGTTTTCCCGATTCCCAACACTCTTGCGAAACAGATAGTCCTCTCCATCGTCGTGAGCATCGACAATCCTCTGCTTGTCTGCAGCAGAAATACGGTTTGACTTTCGAAGCATCTTTTATAAGATAATATGCAGATGTGATACGTGTGCTTATATTTCTTCTTGGTCTATTAATGTCACTCATAGTCTAAAATAACATATTGACTGAGCGGTACTTTTGTCGCCCAGTCATAATAATTTGCCGCCCAGTAAAACAAAATATTTACTCACTGGGCGACACAATATTTTACACGTTTCGGTGCTACGCTGATCTCAGAAGATACTCTGAAATAATACTGCCGCTGCGGCACAATACAATTAGAAATCACGTGCAAACTTAAAGTAAGTTTCTTCACCATCCAAGGAGCGAGTCATTTTTGGGCGAGTGACTCCGTTACTGCTGAGTTGTACGACATGCTGAAACAATCGAGGCGAGAATCAGTACTCAACAAGCTTGTGCAGTGTTTTCTCGCTACCTGTCCGCGTAGTATGATAACCGATCGAGTGATAAAACGCCACACTGTGTTGAAGTCAGAACTTCGGTCATCTCTGTCGAGGTCAATGGTAAACAGAAGACTACATATCGCTCTCAATGGCACGAGAACTGCTAACTATGACCTCAGACCGGCAGTTTCCAGATTTCTCACCTTGATGGACAGACCCTACTCTGTGGGACAGACGTTTAAAAAATCAAAACATTTATCTTTATATAGGCTGTGACTTTGTAAAGACATTTTTAGGGGTGACAATAATTTCTAGATGATCTAAGAAATCCACTCTTTTTTCGAATACCTTACCTGTAATTCAGATGAATTAATATCATATACTGTCTGAAGAATGATGAATCCTATACATTTCAGAAAGAGCATTCGTATATCACTTATAGACAGTAATTACAGATGCATTGTATTTCTGTTTATCTATTTAAATTTTTACAATAACTCAGAAAATCAATGATATAGTACATGCATTGAATATTTTCGGCACTTTAGCATTTTGCGATAACATCAAAAAACATTTTAAATTGACTGTGCCTGCCGCCCAGTCAATAATTCTTATTTTATTAGCCTATGAATTGTCACTCATGAAATATAGAATGTTATATTATTCATGAACCGAGTATTCATAATCATTCTGTCCTATGTCAATTTCGTATATCCATTGGTAGTTCTAATGATAATAGTTCATTCGCTATTTCACACCAGAATTCATACTGTCATAATATACTGTAACATGATTTCCCAGCTGTCCTTGATACAATAGAAAACCTGTAACCCAACCAACTCAAGCCAAACACGCGTTATTCTAAAAGTTTATAAGACAGCATGAGAATGATTAATTCTTTATCAATAATCTTAAATTATTTGACAGAGTATTATTATTTTTTAATCTATATTAACTGTCATTGTAGTAAATGATTTTTTATTCAAAATGGAGGTGAGAAACAGTTAACCGCAAAAAATATAAAATGATAATTTTTGTAGTTATCAGAGCTGTTGAACTTGATAATTTTGGTAAATCGTTCAACAAAATATTAGTCATGTGAAAAATACTTTTTCACTATTTAGTGGTTTGTTTAAAGCCTAAATATCCAGACCTTGGACATTTTAATTGATGGGGAGCAACTTGATAACATTCTAACTGATCTACAGTATTATGTCGATTTTTCTGATTGACCTATATATAGCAATTTTCCGACTAACTCTGACTAATATTTGGGGGTGGCAAAAATTCCGCCGCTAGCCACAGTGAGTCCTGTTTTCCACAGGTAAAGTAAAAATTAAAGTCTGGTGAAATTTATTATTTTATTTCTAAAATAAACAAAGACTTACATTGAATATCAACAGTGTATTTAGTTATTTTATGCTCAAAACAATATTTTTTTGTGTCTACAGACAAAGCTTATAGAGTACATCTACATATTTATACCGGTATAGTTAAGAGTTGTATGGAAATTCAATAGTTAATTTTCTCTATGGCATTCCGAATAATCCTATGATACTCCCTTTATTGTGAGTATACAGCACCCAATTATTATTTGTATTCGTGATGATCATCTAATTCAAACTGTCTTATCTTAAAGTGACGGAGAAGTCATCAATGTTCCTACTAATTCATAGTAATAGCGATAGTTCACACGATAGTAGGATGAAATCTTATCTCGTTTTGTTGAAAATTAATTGAAAGTCAATAACCCTGTTCGAATTCCTACTGATGATCGGCCGCGCCCCCGGGCCGGTACGGGATTGACTCCCGCCAGAATTTAGAGAGAGAGGTGAAATGATAATATAATATAGTTTCAAAAACTTAATTAGCTGCTACTTCAGTAAATGGTCTTGGTTCTGGATTGACAGATAAAATTTCTATGTTTTAACTTCTATTATATGTGTTGTCTTATTTGAAAGTTTTATATTACATACTTCTTAATTGATACAGCACATATTTCTACATCGATTGCACGTATATTCTGAATTTTCATAATAACATTTTTTAAATAAGATCCAAATATCAAGATCTCGTGATATAGACTACATCTAAAAATCGCAATTAATGTAATCTACAAATCCAATGTAAAATATGGATAAACAAAGTTACCCGATATTCGTATTACGTAGGATTGTGTAGTCAAATATAATATAATAACACACCGAAAAAGATCAAATTAATGTAAGTAAACCGCCAGATTGTAAAACAAAAAATGGAAATATGAAAACAGAAGTACATTGGCAGAGATACATTGACTATACTGCAAATGAAAAAGTGTTATCCTATCTATAATTAGAGAAATGTATGTATGTGGGTGTGTATGTATGTCTGACCGGTATTTTTCTCCCAACTCTCTTGACGGATTTGCATGCTTGATGACTCAAAAGAATGCTA
>JAUYWV010098465.1:0-13770 GCA_032274565.1 Nematoplana nigrocapitula | reverse complement strand
CCAGCTCATCCGCCTTCTCGTTACCATCAATTCCAATGTGGCTGGGTATCCACTGGAATGTGACTTCTCCTCCTTTCGGATTGTTTGGTGAACTGAGGGTGCGGATTGTTTGGTGAACTGAGGGTGCGGATTGTTTGGTGGTCTGAAGGGTGCTGAATGTTTGGTGAACTGAAGGTGGCGTAGGGTTGGTGGACTGACGGAGCGGATTGTTTGGTGGTCTGAAGGGGGCGGATTGTTTGGTGAACTTAGGGTGCGGATTGTTTGGTGGTCTGAAGGTGCCACGTAGGGTTGGTGGATTAAGGCACCGTAGGTTTGGTGAAATGAGGGAGCGTAGATTTGGTGAACTGAGGGACCGTAGGTTTGGCGGACTGAGGGACCGTAGGTTTGGTGAACTGAGGGACCGTAGGTTTGGCGGACTGAGGGACCGTAGGTTTGGTAAATTGAGAGACCGTAGATTTAGTTAACTCAGGGACCGTAGGTTTGGTGGACTGAGGGACCGTAGGTTTGGTGAACTGAGGGACCGTAGGTTTGGTGGTATTGAGGGAGCGTAGATTTGGTGAACTGAGGGACCGTAGGTTTGGTGGTATTGAGGGAGCGTTGATTTGGTGAACTGAGGGAGCGTAGATTTGATTAACTGTTGTTTGGTGGCTGAGGCTGTAGGTCAGTCTCGTTGCATTTTTGCCGCATCGTAATTGATTCATTTCGTTAGAGTGTTACAGTAACTTGTGTTGTTTGTCAATTTACGATTGATGTCAAACCGAGACACATTATCTTCAACAGATGCAGCACTCTCAACCACTCCTCTTCTCTTTTCTCCAGGGTTCTCCAGGTAATAAAGGTGCCCTTGGAGCGCGGGGGACACCAGGAGCTCAGGGCACGCCCGGTCTGCCTGGCAAAGACGGCATTTCCGGCCCGCTTGGGCAACCCGGTCTACCAGGTGAGGTCGGACCACCTGGGCCCCAGGGCCTGTCGGGCAAACCCGGACTGCAGGGCCCCGCCGGAGCGATTGGAGTCCAGGGCGAGATCGGGGATCGTGGAGATGTTGGAGCGCAGGGAGCGCGGGGCATCATCGGCGACCGGGGTCCGCCTGGACTTCAGGGCAACGTCGGACCCGATGGGAAACCTGGATTGCGAGGACCCTATGTAAGTGCGTAGAGGGGTGTGATGAACAGCAATAAACGGTATCTCTTTTGATGTTTTTATTGGTATAATTTATGGTTGAATGGACGCGCAGCGCTCCGCCTTCTCGGAGAAAACAGAAAGAGAAAATGAGAGAACATACAGATAGAGTGAGAGAGAGAGGCAAGAGAAAGAGAAAACAGATAAAAAATGAGAGAGAGGGGAAGAGAAGAGAGAGTGAAGGAGAGAAAAGAAAGAAGAGAGAAAATAGGTAATGTGGAAATGAGAGAAAGTGTACTAAAGTTATAAACAGAGAGAGAAAGAGAAGAGAACGAGGAAACAGAGAAAAATACGAGAGAGTGAAAGAGAAACCAGAGAGAAACCAGAGAGGTCCCAGGGGATGCAGCACAACCTCGCCACGTGAAGGCGGCTGCATGATCTCGACGTTTGCTACACTATTTATTTCGTCCAGCTCTTTATTGGAACACCAGGTCTGACATGACATCGTTTGCTGAATTTGTATGAATGATTTTTTATTCTGCTTTTTGGATGGCTGTTTTCCAGGCATTCGTCCAGGCAAGTCGTAGAATACCTCCTAGCCGCTGTGCTTCCATTCTGTCCTGATAGAAGACATCTGTAAATGCGGAATTGTTTGTACGGGGCCTTTATCAAGTAGTTTTACATATTTTGTGCATTTAGTAACATCTTGAGATCTAGAGACATCGTAAAATGATTTGAATTTGATTGGTTGATTTAAAGGTTCATTCCAATTGTAAAATAATAGTATAATTAACACCCCATACTACTGTATCAAAGATAAAGTTATCGGGCAGAAGTGTTGGAGCGTTGCTATGTATAGGTTTCGCTGTTCATAAGAGCCCGAAGGAAAACGACCTGTCTCCTCGCCCTCCTCTCCAAATGGCTCCCCACACGTGCGATGTGGAGTACTGCCTTCCTGTTTGTTTGTTTGTTTGTTTTACTTTAGGGGTCATAAACTTTAAAATTGAGCAGTATTCTTTTTAAAGTCTTTAGTTAGGGTAGTCTGTATTTTTTATAGCCACCAGACAGTGGTCGAGTGGTGATGTCATGTATATATTTAGCCTCTCCATATATAGCTGTGTCACGAGGAGTGACAAAAATTTAATTATGCTTCACATTTACAGGCTACGCCGCAATACTCAAGTTGTCGAAGATTGCGTGTTTCAGTTGATCACTCAACCGAAAATAGTATAGTTAGAGCACGAGTTGTCTAAACCTCTTCTTAGTTCAGTTTTTTTTGTAATCATTTTTATTTTTCTATACAGATGTTGATGTTCAACTTTTCAAATGCGTGTGCTGTCTCCTGTTTTTTTTGTTTTCAGGGAGAAATCGGCCCTACGGGCTCCAAAGGCAAGAAGGGAGCAGTTGGACAAAAGGTATTGTCTATAATGTTCGACGGTTAAAATGGGTTTTTTCTTAAGGCCTATACCAACCAAACGCGGCAAAAGTGAAGTTGAAAAATTTGCTACTTTTCTGCCACGCCTTTCGACGAAAATCAATAGCGGTTAAGGTCAGGAGATTCTGATTGGCCGGATTACTATGTAATAGACTACACGATGCGACACCGTATCTACAGTTGGTTGACCCCAATCGGAGAATTGAGTATAGGTCCAGATGTTTTAATGGAAGGCCTAGCACAAGGAGCTGTGATTCACCCATCATTTTCCTCACTTTTCATCATCAATGCCCTCCTCAACCCTGCTCAGATGACTTAGCAACCATAACCAGATTAATCGAAGCGTTTGTAGAGTATACACTTTTTCAGAATAAAATTGTTGACCCTATGCTAAACAATTCGCGTGATGACACCAAACTGGGTTAATCACGTGACATATCACCATTTTATATTTCATTTGAATGTTCAACAAACTGACTGTGATAGGTTTGCATTTGACTCAGATTATTTGAAAATGAAAGATACTTCTTTCTATATCCACCGAATAAATTGATTGGTTCTATTCAAGCGAAGTCTCGTGGTGGCGTTTCATAGGAAGCACCTGATTGTTTCGTTTTATCATAAATGTATTTTCTACCTACAGTCAGAATTATTTAGTTTTCATTAATAGCTATTTTATTTTTTGTTAGTTTGATTTTCAAGAGATATATGGCAATAGACCATATGACTATGTATTGTATTATATACAAAGAGGTTAGAATACATCAACTGGAGTAGACACGCGCGCCAAAACATATAATTTCGGTTTGGGTGTGATTGGGTAGGCACCAAAATTGCAGAAGGACTAATATTTATTTTCAGTTAATTTGTTTTGCAAAATGACAACTAGCTGCTATAAACTGTACAGACAGACAAAATGAAACAAACGAGAATGTGTTCTAGCAGTACATGCCTACCAAATTCTGCTGCTATTTTTATAACAGAAAATCCTCGCATCTGATTGGCCGAAGGCGCAATCAATCAGATTACACAGAAATCTTTTTTTTATTTTTAAATGAACGTGTCTACTCTAGTATACTTATTCCAACCTCTTTGATTATATCATAGACAGTACATGTATAACCCAAAACGTACTTATAACGCAGGAAAAGTGTAATTAATATTGATTTACTGCTCTTACCATCCTCGCACTTTGATTGGCTGATTTTCCGAAAAATCGCTTCAATTCGCTTTCATTGTACACATTGTGATATACCAGAGTTGACATGCGGCGTCTAGCTTACAATAGCTATTTCTAATGTACTGTAAGGTATTTGCGCCTTTTGGCCGTTATTTGCAGGGAAAATATTAAAATTTTAATTCATTTGAATAAATTAATAATACTTTTTATGAAGCATAGATTTAAATATAATTGTTATACTAGAGATTTATGTATCCATGGCAACAAATGAACGGTACTCTTGATTGAAAAAGGTCTACAGACATCGCTGGATTAGAATATCAGCTTAAGAAAACAATGTAGTTTCTTCCTCTAAACTTTAAAAAGTGGAATAAACCAATTTAGAAAACCACATAAATTTTTATAATAATGTTTTCTCTAAAGGAAACCATCGCTTTCATTACGGTAACACTAATCTTCAAGCACTCGACGCGTAATCAAGGCCATTGATTAACCAAAACTTAATACAGCTGTCAGATTCAAAATCATCATTGGGAGCCTCATGCTGTACTATATGGATGTAGCATTGAGCAATCGCCTACTACAGAATTTACATTTCATAACAAATGTTCCCGCCCTGTCTGCCTGCCTACGACCAGGGCCCTCCAGGACTGGTCGGACTGAAGGGCCGTCAGGGGATGAAGGGGATCAAGGGCAATCCAGGACTCACCGGTCCGCCTGGGAAGAAGGGCTATCAAGGCTCCGTTGGAGCACCCGGACCAGAGGGGAAACGGGGCGAGAGCGGACCAACGGGCGAGGTGGGCAACCCGGGAGGCAGGGGAGTGCTTGGCGACGAGGGGGAGCCGGGCAACGCGGGACCGCAGGGACCTATCGGACCAGATGGCCCGCCAGGTGAGAGATTGGGAAATCTCCGTCAGTTGGCCCACACTTCCTAATCATCGCCGTCATCATCATGTGATTGTGGAGGTAACGTATCAGCGGCCCGACGTCTTTGAAGAAAAAACGAGAGAAGTATTATAGGAAGTTTGGGAGGTCCGGAGCAGGAAACCCCGCCACGAGAAGGCGCCTGCATGGGGCTCAGATTCTTCTTCATCATCATTATAATAATCATCAGCATCCAACTTTCATTTCTTCCTGTCTCACGCAATCATATCTTTCTCCAATCCTTCTTCACGACATATTTCCTCCAATTTCATCTTACACTGCCTCTCTATTTGTATAGGCCATTTTCACTTCTCTCAAATTCATCGTTTTCTCTCCTTTCAGCGTGTTACCAATCCATCTCCGCTGTTTCACTTCACCACTTCCACGACAGTCTCCCCTGACCTATCCACTTGATGATCTCCATTATATTCTCCACAGGCTCTTCTTTGTCTTCTTTTAAATTCCCTTTCAATGATATCCATTCTAAAATCTGAACTGTATCCCGTATACATCTAGTTCGCCTTTCTATCCCATGCCTACTTGTAGTAATATATTCGTCTTTCTATCCCATGCCTACTTGTAGTAACTAGTTCGCCTTTCTATCCCATGCCTACTTGTAGTAATATATTCGCCTTTCTATCCCATGCCTACTTGTAGTAACTAGTTCGCCTTTCTATCTCATGCCTACTTGTAGTAATATAGCACGAAGCAGTGCTGAAATATTTGAGAGTCGGTCGGAGGGGACGAGGACACATCATTGTGGGTTTTTTTCAATTTTTACTCCACTATTTCTTTCTCCAATCAAATGTGCGCCCAGTTCGCAGCAATTGACAATTAGAAAACAACACATGAGCTTAACCAAGCTTTCATCCTAGTTTGTCCATATTCTTATCAGGGAATCCTGGAATGAAAGGCCCACAGGGGGAACAGGGACCAAGGGGGCCGGATGGAGTCCAAGGTGAACTGAAGATCATCAACGAGGCACCAGTCCAGCGCCGATTCAGACGAGGTCTTCGACGTAAGTCTTCTATTATATTGTACTGGTGAAAACCTTTTCGCGTCGTTTGAGAGATCTCATGACTTAAGATTTTATAACAATACATAAATGAATAAAGATATAACTAACTGTTTGGTCATCTATGCTATCTATCTATCGAGTGTTCTGCTTTGTCAAGCAGGTTCACGTTTTATGGCATCCATTTTCACCACTCCGTTCGATTTTCCTGCTTTTTGTTTTAGATTTGAATCTGTAGTTAATTCTGCTAGCATTCCTTTTCTTGACCTTCCTCGTCCACGTTTTCCATGAATTCGTCCTTCTATGATTGTTTTCATTAAGTTATCTTTTCTTAAGATGTGACCTATCCAGTTCTCCTTGCATTTCAATATAGTCTGAAGTAAATTACGTCTTTCTGTTATCTCTTCTAATGCTTCTTCGTTGGCTTTCCGATCCTGTCATGATATTCTCTGCATTTGTCTCCATATCCACATTTCGAATGCTTCTATATTTTTTCCTTATCACTTTCTTAGAGTGTTTCTCGTCCATACAGGGCTACACTCCATATTACTGATTTGACAATTTTCTCCATCCGATGTGATAATTGCACCGAAGTATTTGAAGCTTTTCACTTGTTCTAATTCTTTATTTTCTAATTTTATGGTCATCTTATCATTTCCCGATTTCGAGAACCGCATTATTTTGTTTTCTTTATATTTATTTTCATATTGTATTTTGCAGGTGTGCTATTCAGGTTGTCTAATAATGTTTGTAGTCTCTTTTCTGTATCTGCAGTTAATGATTGATCATCTGCGAATCTAATATCTTTGTTTAGTTTGGCCCCTACTTTTATTCTTTTTTCTATATGATCCAGTTTTCAATCATCATTCTCTCTGTATATATTGAGAACAACAGTGGGGAGAGAAGACATCCTTGTTGTTGTTGTTTGTTGTTGTTCTTTCGCACCGTCCTGGACTGATCACTCTTCGCTAAACACATACTTTAAAGAAGTGTTTTAATTTGGAAGGCTAAAGAGTGAATCGGACCTGAACGTCCGCGTCGTTACTTTTCCCACTGGGACGCGTACTACACTGGCTTGCGTGGCTCACCTAGTTTAGACTCGCGGGAAAGTTGTGGGGAACTGCAGCACTTGTAGCGGATATAAAGAAATCCGCCCCGGGGGCTCTTGTAGCGTCAGGGCTACGACAGCGACATCCTTGTCGTACTCCTTGTCCAATCACTGCTGGTTCTGATTCTTCATTTTCTATGCTGATCGTAGCAGCTATGCTACAAGTTGTCAAAGTCTCTGTGGCTTGACGACACCGTCAGGAATCGTCTTCAACTTCAGTTCAACCCGCGTTAAATCGCATTAAACATCTACTAATAGAACAGTTTTGGTTGCACCTTACAGAATGAAGGGTGCCGGGAATACTCAACAATATTTGGCATGATATAGCTTCGAAACTCTGATTGAAAAAATATCAGTTATAACGAATGAGCGTTGCTCAGATAAGTTCTCGCTTCAGCGGCTCCAAGGAATATGCAATGTACAGTATATCTCAACCTTTGCACTAGAGAACGGGGTACAAATGTACCCCAACTCTATATTTTGTTGAACCAACCATGTTTAAACTGTGGTTATTTGATCAAATGTATCATGTTTAAATGTGCATCATTTATGAAGAAACTAGCTGAAAACTACTTTATGTTGCTCAACCCCAGAAGAATCCAGAATCAAACATGGATGATTCTACAAATGCCCCAGAGCCGAACATCGAAACAGTACGGAGCAGTACATTGTCTGCATGCCACAAATTTGTGTGTAATGAGCACTCGAAGCCATGGATGACTCTAAAATATGGACTGCTCTGAGGCGACGTTTTTTAGTCATTCATTTGATTGTTTTGTAATCGTTACCCACCAATGTACATGTTTCTCCTCAGTTATGTGTAAAGTGTTTTGTTATTAGGTCAGGTTAATATTTAACCTTCCATGTTTTTTTGGAAGTGCTCAAGAAGAGAAAAACAACACACACCAAAGCAAGAAAAACATAAACAAACAACAACAACGACACAAACTTACCATCATATGATGATAGGGCTTTTGAAAAAGAAAAGTTTTAAGCCTATAGTTAAAGAGGTTAGGGTTTGTGAGTTCCAAAAACGAAGACCGGCGACCGAGAAAGAACGTTCACCCGTGGTTGAGCGGCACTGTGGAACGCAGAGATCCCGAAGGAAGAAGCTCGTAAGTCGGTGCAACGTTGGGATGGGTCAGCAGAGATAGGAATGACCAAGTCGGACAGGTAGAGGAGGGCGCCAAGCCATGCAGACACTTGAAAACCATGATGCCGACTTTAAATTGGATGCGGTATTCAATTTTGAGCCAGTACAGTTCTTGTAGAACAGGAGAGTAGTGTGTGGCAATATTTTCCAGTACCAGTGACAAGACGTGCGGCAGAGTTCAAAGCCGACTGAAGAGGCCGAGTGGTGGAGGCTAGATGGAGCAGGATCGAGCCACGTTCAGAACACCCTAAGAGAGGCTTAGTTGACAGTCGAGTAGGACTCCCAGCAGGTCGTTAACACAGTCACTAAGAGTCACGGGGTTACCATCAAGTACAATAGAGTCAATATCAACATCACGAGTAATGGTGGTAGCCTGATTCCTAATCACTAATATGGAGATGTACATACATTTTCCGTAATTTCTGATAAGGTTAAATTTCCCCGTTGTACGATGGTTAAAGCTGTGTGAAACTGAGTGTTATGAAACACAAATTCACGCATTCTTGAGGTCAGATAAGAAACAACTTTCGAGGTGTGAAACAACATGATTCAAGAAGGTTATGAATATTCTCCTACAAAAATGAAACCCCTTATTATCGGGCTAATTAAAATCATATTCTTATATTTACACGATATTCCCGGAAATTCAGGAAAGCGAGAACACACTGGGATGTACAAGCTCATATTAGAAAGGTGAAATGTTTACAAACAGTTCAAGAATGGAAGAATTTGCGTCACTCGACATGCAGCTTTCTAGAGATTTTGCTGGAAATATAACTCAATAGTGTGTGGCATTTGAATCAACTCGTGACAATCATCTGTATAGAGCGTTGAAAGTGTTTTGCGCTTTGTGCTTGACTAAACGACGATGTCGTCTTCTACGTCGACAGTAACATCTAATAAGTCACTGACTCCACATGACTGCTATTTATTTTTCCATTTGAAAGATTAATGTTCGTTGTTACTCTTCCTTAGAAAACAGTGTTAGCTTTTGAAAGCTGTCTATGAAGTTTCTTATTTTTAGGAAACTTCCTGCAGCTTGTTACTATATGACTACTTTGAAACAGTAAGAGATGTACTGTAAAACGCCGACAAACTATTCTTACGCAAAAGTGCATAGAGAGAATTGATCTACTTTGCTCGGCAAAAGATTCTTTCGCCGGGGCGGTAAATATGGGACTCTTGGGAAATTATATGCACACAAATTCACATAGAAGAATAAAAAGGATCGCCAAAACGCGTTTATTCGTGTGCTACTTTTTTCGCTTAAACACAAAAACTTCATCAGACAGCAGCACTATATACATCTTCTAGTATGGGCACTCTTCCTTGGGCACCTGGCACTCTCATAGTTTGAGTGGACACTCCTGTGGCAACTGTCGTATAGGCACAGTGGAACCATAACAAACCCTGAATTTATCCGCCAGAGGAAAGGGAATGGAAATATAACAGAAAGAAAAAAAATAGGGAAATTCTGATAAATTTGGAAGGAATAAGACCCTTTATTATTTTAAAATTTCTATTTGCATTTTGTGTTTTGAAAACAAAAAACACATACAAATATTTTTTTTAACTAGAGTTTCAAAAGTTATGGAAATGAGCAAAACATTTTGTCGTCACAAAGTATCGTTCACTTTAGAACATTTTTTCTGAATAACTGTTTAAGTTTTCTGGACGTTTTATGGATTTTCCAATACAATACATAACAGGAAAAATATATTTAACGTAAACATAATGTTTCAAAACTATAATTTATTGTTTTCGTGATTTGTTGGTTATTAAGTTACCTCTAAGTCACCTCTATAGTTTGCTTGATTTTAAGTTCAGGTTAAGCATAAGTTTAAGTTTAAATAAGGCATGTGTTGAGTATAGCACTTAACTTGAACTTATAGTAACTTAAACTTGAATTAAGTTGAAGTTAAGCAGCGATGCGTATACGACTTAACTTAAACTTGAACTTATGCTTAAATTGATTATACCGCCCCTGGAATAAGATCAATTCGGCTATAGGCCAGGTTCATCTACTTGCAACGCCCTATTTTATCTTCATGACTATGTGACCAAATGACTTGACTACATTAACAGCGAAGGTGTTGAAATCGTGGCATATGACTTTAGCAAAGCGTTTGATAAAATAAATCATGATATGTTACTCCATCGACGAATTGATCTAAAATTTTCCGTCTGATTTATTTATGTGGACTATGGATTATCTCAGGGACAGACTTCAGCGAGTACGTGGTGAGGCAACCTATAGCAGCATTCTCCCAGTCCCATCCGGTGTACCACAGGGAAGTCTTTTGGGACCATTTTATTTGTGTGTTTTTGTTTCAACGCTCCGTGCAATACACGACACTAATATTATCATCAAATATGCTGGCGACTGCACTCGGACCACTCAGTGTACAACGAATAATGATGAAGATCGTCTCTTGAAATCTTAACACGATAACGTCTTACTTTGGTCATCAGTTAACATACTGCCCCTAAACCTTGCTAAATGTGTTTCCTCGCTTTTTCTAGACGCCCACAATTCTTACCTACCGTCTTATCCGAAATAAAAGTTGTGTCAATCTTTAAATACCTCGGCGTTACTCTCGATTCTAAACTCACCGGGTCTGATCATTTCAATAGGATTCTCAAATCTGCCAAAAAGACCTTTTACATTCTTCGTACGCTGAAATCATTCACACCGCGAGACCAGCTGAAAATCGTTTACTTCCTTCTAATAGGCAGCTTATTGGAATATTGCAATTCACTTTTCGTCAGTTTAGACGCTGCGGACGAGCTACGCATTAGCACTTTACAAAGAAGAGCTCACAGACTGATTTGTAGATCTCAGTGCGTGGAAGACTGCCTACCAGATCTCAGTGTGCGCAGGAGAGCTCAGGCCGCCGTGACTCTCTTTAAAAAGGCGATTGAGCCTGACCATGTATTGCACCCCATCATACCTGTCCGAAGCCAATGTACCGACCGAAGGATAGTGCCTGTGTGCAGAACCTCTAGACGTTTTAAAAGTTTTGCACCTAAACCCTGTTTATTATTTAACAATTTGTGCAAATGACTTGTCATTGCATGTGATGGCGTGATACCATTAAATTTCGCTGTGGTGAAATCATTAACCGGAGCTCCTGGCTTGACTTGCTATTAAGTAGTAGCGGTCAAGCTGGGTTCGCCTTCTCTTGCGTACACCTGACGAGTCCCAACCAGGACGAAACTAGTCGTGTACTAGAGTTGGGCCGGATAATTAGGGATCTACAGCCAGCCCCCTCGCCTTGTGTTAAAGGCATCTTCATCTATTAGTTTTAGTTTTCATTATCAAGTTTGTTCCGATTTTCATTCGTTTACAATAATAAACGTTTAATAATAATTTATAATTGCTATAAAAATCATTATTTATGGAATACGCGATACATCTACTATAATTTCTTTGGGCCTAAATTTTAACGATGAACTGTGTTCCTTCCTTTCCCAACTTTGAATTACTATTCGATTGTGTTGATCTATAATAGTAAAAATTCCTGTTGGTCTGCGTGTCTGGAAAAAAGTGTCATAAAATAGCAAATGATTATCTTACAAATGATTCCATGCACTGATCGAGCAAGGTGATAACTGGGATCAAGATGTGACACTGTCAGAGCTGAAGACTTGTTATAATTAATAATTATACGCGGCTATGATGTTATTGAGTAATTTTCAAAATGTTCATCAAACTTTTAATGGAAGTAACCTTTGTCCACCAGTTAATGGCCGCTGAACATTTTTCAGAAGCTGCCGACGCGGCTACATTTCTCTTTATATATTTCCAAGGTTACAGTATGCAGTAGTTTGTTTTAACCAATTGCTTAGAAAAACCGATATTTATTGACTATAGTATTGCATTTATAGTACAACCAATGGGAACCAGTCAACATTACAAATTGATGTTCTGTGAAACATAGCTTGATAGAGAGTAAACAAAAGTTGTTACAAAGTACAATCAAGGGAATAGATTGAATCGCTGAACTTCATTCGGTGAATTTACAGATACAACAATGAACAGCAACACGGAAGAACCACGCGATCAAATGTTCAGTACTCGATCACTTTCACTGCTTTATGGTCGATCAGGAGAATCGCAAACACGGCAAAGAAGCACACGGTATTCTAAATCAATGCAACTACTTCGATTAGCTCGAGAAAAATGATATAACAACTAATTAGCAAATCCTGCAGAACAGTGGTAAAGAAAGCACAAATAAATGGATTATGGATCAGGTGGTCACATGGCTATGGGACGCACCTCTTCACCATGAGCACTGAAATTGAGATGTCCGCAGACACACATCCAAACAACTTTCCTCCACTTCCCCGATCTTGCACCAACAATTCGCATTCAGTATTTTGTTTGTCCGCTCCCCTCCTTGATGTTGTCCAGCCAATGTATCCGCGGAGAGCTCCTCTCGTCCTGTTCCCTTCTAGTGCACCCTCAATTACCATCAGCACCAATTCTCCTGCACTACCCCTGACAGCATGTCAGAAAAATTGCAACTTCATGTTGGCCACTCTTGCCATCAGCTGCTTTGATAGGTCCAGTTCTTCCAGTATTGACTCATCTGTCCGGTGTTCCCTTCGAGCATCCTTCTCCAACAACACATCTCGAACGATCTTATCCTGTTGGCATGACTTCCATATAGAAATGCAAGCAATATGAGTGCCTTCATTAGCCGCACATTTAACTGTTTGCTGAGATTGTTTGATTTTCAGAGGTTGTCTAGTATTGTGGTCTTCCATTTGTCCATAGCGTTTCAAAAATACCTAAGTTTGAGTTTGAAAGAATATGCTTGCGAAAGCTCTGGTGTAGAGCATTGCTTTGTATGGATGAGAAAGTTGAATTGTGGCAAAGAGTGCTGAGAATGAGCTGGCAGGAGAGCAAGACAAATGAATGGTTGAGGAATACTATTGAAGCGAAGGGGTGACAGCTTGGTCTTGGCTACAGTGAAGGAAGAGGTCTGTGGAAAGAGCAGAATGGGGTTCAATCGCATAATCTGTTTTTGAGAAGAAGACACAGTAAGGAAAGTACCACCCCGGCTAAAATACACAGCCAAAGAGATGTGAAACACAGGGAACCAAAATTGAAACCTCCCTCTTCGTCAGGCAGACGAAGACTTTGAGTTGGTCTCCAAACCCTGTTTTCAGAATCTCTCCAAGGATGTCAGTCAGCAACGACGGTTGCCACACTGTCCCTAGGGCCTTCTCGATGGCGCGTGGCGTCACTCCACCGGAGTGTGAACTGGGACACTACCTTGGACAACGACGGTTGCTACACTGTCCCTATGGCCTTCTCGATGGCGTGTAGCGTCACTCCACTGGAGTGTGAACTGGGGCACTACCTTGGACAACGACGGTTGCTACACTGTCCCTATGGACTTCTCGATGGCGTGTGGCGTCACTCCACTGGGGTGCGAACTGGGACACTACCTTGGACTACGCCGGTTGCCACACTGTCCCTATGGCCTTCTCGGTGGCGTGTGGCGTCACTTCACTGGAGTGCGAACTGGGACACTACCTTGGACTACGACAGTTGCCACACTGTCCCTATGGCCTTCTCGATGGCGTGTGGCGTCATTGCACTGGAGTGCGAACTGGGACACTACCTTGGACAACGACGGTTACTACACTGTACATATGGCCTTCTCGATGGCGTGTGGCGTCACTCCACTGGGGTGCGAACTGGAACACTACCTTGGACTACGACGGTTGCCACACTGTCCCTATGACCTTCTCGGTGGCGTGTGGCGTCACTCCACTGGAGTGCGAACTGGGACACTACCTTGGACTACGACGGTTGCCACAC
>JAUYWV010098454.1:0-13771 GCA_032274565.1 Nematoplana nigrocapitula | reverse complement strand
ATATAAATCAACTATACAGGAAAACTCCAACCAGCTGAACATAAGTCAATACAAAGATCAATACCGCCATATCGGCGTGGTTAACTGAACACTACTCCCAACACTCACTGGAAAACAAGCTGCATGACAGCTCAACACTAACAATCCAAATATACAAAGATTAGTGCCAACAATATATCTGAAAATTGTGTCTTTATTCTATTTTTTGACATCTTTTATCATTTATATCAAGGATATATCTATCAAGAGAGCTATTAGTAAGTCAATTGATAATTAATTAAAAAGTATTTTATTGAGCTTACTGAAAGCTTTTTTGTTACAAAACAATAAAAGATATCAAAAATACAGTTTTAAAAGTGGTATATATTTCCAATAATGTCACTTTATATTATTTTTATTAAATAAGATTATAAATCTTAACTATCTTATATATATTTGTCAAGTTGTCTGCCTGTGCGTGTGTTCCGGGTGAGTGGCCAGACCATTGGTGCCAGCGACCCAAACTTTTGCATGAGTGACCCCTCAGCCCTGTGGGTAACATAGGGGGTTATGTAATCCTCTGAGGTCAGGGTCGAGGTCAAGGAGGCCAAAAACAGTGTGAAATGGCCATTTTATTGGGCAGAGTTTGTTTGTTCTGGGTGGGTGGCCGGACCATTGGTGCCAGCAACCCGAAACTTTACATGGATGATCCTTTCAAACCTGCGGGTAACATAGGGGGCGAGGTCAAGGGGTCGGGGTAGAGGTCAAGGTGGCTAAAAATGGTATGAAATGGCCATCTTGGGCAGAAAGAAGCCTCTTACAGAAAATTTCATAAAACAAAAGCCTAGGGTAGGGTTAGGGTTATGGTTAGGTATGTGCCCTATACTATTGCCTAGCAACGCGGGTACCCACTGCTAGTATAATATATGATATAAAAATAGAATTAAGCTAAAGATTATTGAAATAATTTATATTAAAGTAAAAGAAATAAAAACTATAGAAATTAGATATAATAAAATATATTTTATAAGTATTTCATAAAAAATCTAGAAAGGGGTTATTATATGTATTAATGAACTATATAAAGTTATGATAAACTTTTGAGATATAGCCAGTGAAAAATTATAGAAATGATTATTATTGATATAATTTCAGTTAATTTATTGCTAAATAAGTGTGGTTTCTTGGTACTTTTCATCTTCATTTATAAATAGAATTTATGTTCTATTTTGTATTTTGAATATTAATTCTGTCTTTTAGTCTTAGTTTACTATTTAGTCTGATTTAATGTCTAATAAGTAATAAAGAGGGATTATGTCTTTGAAATATGTAATATTTTATTTATTTTATTCCTAATGGCTAATGAACTGAATAAAGTCATGATAAACTTTTTATAATATAGTGAGAGAAAATTATAAAAACAATCATCATTGATATCTTGGCTCTTTAATCTTTAATCTATAATTATAATCTCATGAAGGTAATTCCGGAGTTTACATTCATGAAATCAAAACATTTTTATTTTGTCATTTCCGGTTATGCTTAAATCAATTACCTAAAAATATGTCTTGTGGTAGTCCACAAGCTCCATAATATATACTAGAATAGAAGTAAATGAATTATTACAGCTAAATGAAATACTTGACGAAATAAATAAAATTATGACTCTCTTTCGAGCAATGCCCAATGTATGGAAAGCTGTAAAATGGTGTATGTGTTGTCATCTTTTTTAAAATCCTATTTCCTGTAATAGGTGTAATCTTATATAAGGCCTTAATTCATATTGCGATATAATGACTGCAAAACATGGTATTGTCATAAGTACAAAAACAAAAAAAGTATTTGTGATGTTAGTTGGTTCGCCAATAGCCACCTCTTTTTCTATCAGATAATAATCATTATATATGGTTGGGCTAATGATTTTCCACAAAAGGATATTGCCAAGGATGCAAATTGGGTCGACATTGACAAAACTGTTATCAATTAGTACAATTTTTATTACAAACTGTTTAACCATTGACTTGACAATAATCTAATGGAAATTGGCAGCATTGATGTAAACGGGGAGGCCCTTGTGGTAGAGGTAAAAAATCTAAATTCTTTTATTAAAGTATAACCAGGGCCAATGGCACGAAGGTCAATGTGTCTTTGGTGGCATTAAGCATGGATCTAGGAAGTGTTTCCTAGTGGAAGTTCTAAATTAAGATGAGAATACTCTTCATGATGCCACTTTCTAATATATGTTTCCGGGACTTATATTATTAGTGATGGATAGGTAAATTACTAATATATTCTGACTTGGGGAATGGTATCTATATTTCTTCTGTGATAAATCTATTAGCGAAACTTCGTCAATTTGAATGAGGATATCTATACACAAAATGTGGAAAACCTTTGGATATATGGAAAAAGAAATATACGAAGCCAATTTGGAATGAGAGCTGCTTTTTTTTTCTTTGGTTTATATTTCCACTAATTTGTGTTGCGGAATCCTTTGCAAGATAAGTTAAAAGCTTTTTTAAACTTTTTGTTGATTATTTCTGACATTTATAATTGATTTAATGTATTGTGTATTACTTTATTTTATTAAAAAAATGTAAACATGTGATTTGCAAAATTTTTTGAATTTATAAATGTAAACTCAGGAATTATTTTCATGAAAATAATGAATATAAATATTAATTTAATAAATATAATCTAGAATTCTATACTTATTCTTATACTAGTATTAGTAAAAAATGTTTCATGGAAAAATAAGTAGTCAATGACATATGCATTTTGTGATATACTACAAAATGTTTCAATGTATTTTGCATTTGGAATAAAGAACTGTTTTTGAAGATATGTTCTTTGGAAAAATTACTTGCTGTGCATTTCACAGCATGGGTTTACAAAATATACATAAATTAATAACAAAAAGGATTATAATATTAATATATAAATAAAACCGACGCATTTTATGATTTTATCCCAAGGATTCAAAACTTTCACAGATTTTTTGGGAATATGGCCTAGGCTAGACTGAAAAGAAGTTTATTGTTATTAATATTGTTATTGACATACAAAATTAGTATGCATAAAATATATCATTAAAACTACTGACTTTAATTTGCAAACCTAAAATACAAGCCAAATGAATAATCCTATATCATTTGTAAACGTTTATATATATTCTATTTACCATGATTATTTCATCTTAATGTCAAACATAACAGAACTCTTTTTCAGTTTTTTAACAAGTAGAAATACGTAAATAATTTAAGTTGCGCGGCGGAGTTCATTTAAGCAAACTTTAAGTCATTTAAAGAATATTTAGTTAGACATTATCTGCAGCGCTATATAGCTTTCTATTCCCGAGAGTGCATAGCATGGGTTCAAATCTGAGTTCACTGGATTATAAATACAACGCTCTTATCACTAGATTAGCGCTATTTACAAAAGAATAGCAATATATAAGCTTTCTTATACTTTAGAATACATGCAGTTGGATACTGGTCATTCCAGATAATGAATGAAGCTAATGTCAGAGCACATACTACTAACAGTAGGATGATCAACACATTAACACTGATAGAGCCGCATTATGCAATTGATAATTAAGCACGGAAACGCGAGCTAGCGTAAATAATTATAATAATTGTGTTGTGCTTTCTGTCACAGAATATTTAATTAATCATTATCTTCAGCACTATAGCACAGTATATGGATTCTGTTTGTCAGGGATCAGCTCAAAGTTGTTTTAGTTATTTTTACGGGGATCTCTTTCCAGATGTTTCTTTAAATTTAAATGAGATTTTTTCTTCCCATATACTCGAAATTGTCCTAAAAATAATAATAAAAATAAAAATTTTATAGACAAAATATATCTATTTTAATGTTATAATTTTAAACAAATAACATTAGTTTGGGCATCAAATTATATACACAATGATTCATAAATAGCCTATATAAAATTATTCTCCCACGTCACGCATTTTTGCATTTTCTTGAAATTGTAATTCTGGGGAAATTATTTGGAGTACGATATGTTATATAAGCTATATTATTGATTCGAGTGAATAATTGAACCATCAGGAAGCGATAAAACTATTTCAATTTTTATGCACATTTTGTAACATAGACAACGCTTTCATATTTCTAATTCTAATAGGGGTTAACATTTAAGTTACTCGCCTGCCATTTCACGATTATTGATTGATATTACGACGATACTGAAATACCGTAAATGTTGTTATAATATGCATCTGTTTCTTTATACAAAGGAGTGGAATAATTAAAAAATCTGAACTGCGTTTTGGTAACACGAAAATAAGGCATGTTTTAAGACTTCAAATACCGATGAAAATTAACGGTAAGACCAAACATATAAAAATAAATTTGGCTAAATTTAAAACATTTTGGAGCACCAAGTTAGTCTGAAAACTTAATTGCAAAATATTTACAATAATAACAAATTATGTACGGTAACAGTGCAAAATTTTATTTTGTGTCAAATCCCGCGTCTTGACCAATGCACAACACGCAAGCACGATGGTAGAAGACAGGAAAGATGCCGAAATGCCATCCAAGAGGCTACGCTATAAATAGAGTGACTAACTGACTGACTGACTCCTTAAATGCTTAAAAAAGACACCGTAAACCACTTAAATCTAAAGCATTTGGTTATACTTTTAACTTTACCACAAGTAACAGTGAAAAATTTAAGCTCAATTCATCGCCCTCTATTCAATTTTTGATCCCAGTCTGATAAATGATGCATTTCAGCATTTGAGAGACGGAGATGTTTGAATTCATGTCGATGTTTGTTTGCGATATACCTACGTTTAGGTACAAATGTGAGATATATATATAATTGCCTCCCATTAGGAATATTCGATAGATATAAACATTCATAATTTATGGGACACCCGGTACATCTACATAAATTTCTTTTTGGCATATAGCATAACGATGACATCTGTTTCTTCCTTTCCGCAGACTTTGGTTTGCTACTCGATTATGTTGATCAATATGTGAATGTTTCTGTTGGTCTGCTTTTGGAGAAAACGTGTCATAAAATAGCATGATTGTAGTTCAAATGATTCCAGCTACTGACCGGGCAAGTAGGCGATTGGGATCAACACGTGTTACAGTGACATTAAATCTTGTAAATATTTAATATATACTGTAGTACTATATTTATCTCTGCAGTTTTCTTCCATTCATCTAGTTCTACTGTAGAGTATCATTTGCTTTTCCGATTTATTTTTAACCATTTGCCAGCTAACACTTTATTTGTCCTGACGCAAAATATAATAAAAATAATATATTTAAACACAACATCTGTACAAAATACAATCAAACGGCAAGAATGAAAAAAAAAACAATTAAACGCGACAAGACAGAAAAGTCTTTAAAGCAATTTTAAAATTTTAAAATCTCTAGTTAACCTGACAGAAATAGAAAGATAGAGTTCCAAGCACGAGGACCAGAATACGAGAAAGCACCCTATCTGAAGTGTTGTGCTACAGGACAATGAAGTTCTATTATCCGATTAAGACCTTAACCAAAACGGGACAGCAGAAGAAGCAGCAGGTCGAAGTTCTTTTTAGTCTTCAGGAGCGTCACCGAACAGACAGTGGTGAACCATACAATCAAGTTATTCATAGTTTGAAATCTTTAATAGATCCATATGGTCTTTCTATATGAGAAAATAAGAACATCAGAACAAGTGATACCAGAAAGGCCACAATTTGCTCATTGCTTTCCATATTTCATTCATTACATGGAATACTTTTCTGTCGTATCATGGCAAGTTTGTAAAACCGTTTTTTCGTCAATTAATATTGCTATATGCATATTTGTTAGATCGAGAGATATACGAGAGTGCTTCAATAAGTTCGTATAATATATATGAAACGTAATGATACATGCAATATCTATATGCATTTAATTAAATCATAGAAATATCTAAGATATTAGTGAAACTTTGAAAAAATATCAAAGGATAGCTTCAAAATTTAAAAATTTATGCCAGCAATTAAAATTTGCTTCATTATTCCATCATCTTTTAAAATGAATTTAGAAAAATGTCACTTCAGAGCGATGATTTACTACGATTTCAAATCTGGTATAAAGGTGGTTGAATCATATCTTCGACTCACAAGAGCTTTGGTGAATGTGCTCCAGCACAAAGTACTGTCTGCAAGTGGTTCAAGGAATTCAACTGTGGTCGAGTATCCCTTGACGACGAAGAGCGCTCTGGAAGGCCTGTGACATCCACAACTGCTGTTCATGAAGACTTTTGCATTTTCCCTCGAGTAAAAAAGCACTAAGAGGAACTAGATTTGGAACTCCTGAAGCAGCTGTGCTTTTGTTCACGAACTCGATTATAACTGTTTTAAAAGCAAATATAGACGACAACTTTTGAAAAATAGTTTTCATTTTTTTTACAAAATTTGATCAAATTTGTACTTTTAGAATTCGATCACCCATGAATTATACAAACTTTAAGATACATACTTCAAATTTCCGCTAATATTTTAGATATTCTATAATTTTATAAAATGCATGGATATTACATTCATCATTATGGGTTCATATAGATATTACACGAATTTATTGAAGCACCTTCGTATATTCGGTGTCAGAACGTGCATCGGTGATAATTGTCTATGTTTTATTATATCCATCGATACATGATTTATCCACCAGAGTAATACAAAGACAAATATATAAATATAATTGTATTGGTCAAATGCTCAGCAGAAGCTTGCTTTTCCATCTGGTTTTCAAATTATAAATTCATCATCAATATCAATCATTGCCTACAAAAGAAGAAAATAAAGATATGAAAACGTTTTGAAATTGTTTTTATTGAATAAATATCCTATATTCTATGCGCTATAATGTTTGCGAAACTCAAAATAGATTTTGAGACAAAGTTCCAAGGCGATAGTGGTTGTAGTTGTAGTTGTTGATTGGCGGAACTTCGAGTGATAAAAATAAACGTTTAAATAATAATGACATTACGTATGGTTACTAGGAAATAACTCTAATGTTTAATTACATATTGTAAACTATAAACAATTAACAACTATATTTTCTACATTTACTCATCGAAATGAATTAGAGCAATCGACCGGAAGAAATATTTACTAGTAATACTTAATTTTGTTATTACGAACGAGCCTCACTTCAGAGTTAAAGCTATCATAGTCAAAATCGTCTCCCGGTCTTTTTCTGATAACTTTCCGTGCTTCCTTCATCCAATCGTTTTCATTCTGAGTCTTGGGAATAATCACCTCATCCTCATCCTCATCCCCGTGTCTATCACCGATCAGTCTCAGATCAGCCATGTCAGGAACTCGGGTGATGAGACTGGACTCATCATCTCCAAGAGGTTCCGGGTATACCGAAGTGGAATTCCCTGTGAAAGAGAAGAGAATACTATTATGGAATTTGACCAATGCGTATGCGATATTTCCAAATGCTGTATTTATTGGGGTATAAGAGCTAACAATCGCCCAGATGCTAATTTCACCCAGTGATAATAAAGTAACTAAAAAGCGAACCATAGGGGTGAGATGTTATATCAAATTTATATTATTTTGTGGTTGCTATTGGTGACTGAAATCAGATCACAGAGCAGGCACTCCGAATTCTGCTTTTAATAATAGTCTTTTCATAGCAATCAATAGTTACTTACTTAATAAGTAGCATGATAAATTCCACAGAGGGTTCAACTCCTCCACACGTTTGTCACTAAGTATACAGTAGTACAGATAACAATTCAGGACGCCAAGCGTGAACCTCACGCTTCCCCGAAACCAGTTATTAAGTTATCGTCAAAATTATTGATAATGTCTAAAAAAGGCGTCATTAGATATCGTACATCAGTTCGTAATACTACTTATGTTAACATACATCACCGATGAAAACACGTGATTCCGGCGAAATAAACGAATTCAGTGGACCTGTTTTTAGCGAGTCAGAAATTTAGTAAACTGCGCAGTACCTTTCTTTGATATATCGCAAAGCAATATATTACAATTAAATGGCAAGCTCTATTACACATACAGTCAAGCCAAATATCCCACAATAGAAATCTAAGAAATAACCTAAATGTAATAATAAATACCCTATACTCTTCTATAAATAAAAAATAAAGTGATAGAAGAAGTGTGGAACCAAACAGAAATTGCCCTAATTTTTTAAAAAATTGAGAAAAAATTGTTATTAAATATAAAATGTACTATTTCTACCCTTTTGACCGCAACCTTTTGCTGTAACGGATTGATTTGTATTGCATCCTTATACCTACTCACTCCCCCATTTTAAAGTACGTGGTCGTATTAGTAACCATTTGCTCCCCCGTCCAGTTTATATATATATATACACCGCATTGCCAAAAAATGGAATTCTTGTTTAGTGTTCTCAGTAGACATGATTTTATTTTTTCGTTAACAATTAACCCGGGACGTGTCTATAGACTTTCTATTATAGACATACAGTATGATGCATATAGGTGACCCCGCCACTGTACATACACTTCTGCGAGACACCTGAGCCCTAAGTTCTACCTAATTGGCTAGTTTAAATTTAAAGCAAGGCGTTAAGATTGAATGTCTACTGAAAACAGACAGGGAAGAATTCCATTTTTTGCAATGCAGTGCACATGTCTTGTTGCACTTTAGTTTTTAACCATGCGCATTGCGGTTCACAATTGATTGATTTATAGTTCTTGTTTGTTTTATTTATTACGCGCAATTAACAGTTGGCGGACTCTGGTTTCCCTTTTGTGTTAATCACAATAAAATAAATAAAATACCTTAAATTGTCTCCTTTAAATATTATAATTCTGACAAATTAATAATTTATAGGCCTTCTAATACCGAACGTTCTCAACTTAGTTACTTTTACATATATGCGTTTGTTCGAGTGCGGTCTGATTACTATCCTTTAAGGAATTATACAGTAGGTTTCTTGATTGGCCAGAGTTGTATGTACGTTTGAATCTGTTTCACAAAGCCCCAAACTTTTATCGTATTTTTCTTCTTTGAATCAAAAATGGTAACTGAGCACAACTATATTATATATCAGTTAAAGGAAATATTCACGGAGAGCAAGGTAGTGTAACAAATAAGCTACTGGACTACGAGAATATTTAATTAACTATACTGGATTATACAGTAGCTAGTTTACACTTGCGTTTGGGAGTCATCCCCCTTCCGAATGTAGACTAAAATAAGTTTGGAAATCACTGAAACATACCTTATATACTCGCGTATAATAAGCCGAGAACTTTTGGAATAAATTTGGATGAAAAAGTGTGTGGGGGAGTCGGCTTATACACGACTACGCGAGCATAATTGAATGTGTATGTAGTTAGGCTAGATAGCTGCAGATATACTCGTTATTCCGACCTATTATTAGGGAACAGCTACAGTATCTAGCCTGCTATCTATCCAGATCGAAAGGGTGAATAACATAGGAAGAGAAGAAAACAATATGATTCGCGATAACTAATAGTGTGACTAAAATTCAGTTAACAAATAGCGTAAATAATTTTATTAAAGAAAGATATTAAGTCAATTAATATTTGCTATTTAAAAATACAATCAGTTATACATACCCAGGTATATGTTGCAAAAGTACGCGAGTCGGCTTATACGCGAGTACTGTATATACGGTAATTCATGAATCGAATAAGAAACCGGCTTTGGGGTCTTCAATAATCCTGAACTACAGCGGTTGTTTCATGTGGCATACAATTTGCTTAGGCAATCATTACTTACTGCATAGTCCACATGTCTTCCGACATTCGTGCGAACCCATGTCATCATCAAAACCATCTGAATGACACGATTCGGATGAGCAAGATGCACTCTCGTCTTTGCAAGGTCCTGAAAAAGGGATAATCCAGCTGCGGTATTGCACTCTCCGATGCCCGTATATGCTGATGAACAAAATCAAAATTACCACTAATAAATGAAAAATAAAAAGGCCGCTTTAGAGGGGAATAAGTGGAAAAGGTTTCAATCGTAATGCGTCCAGAATAAAATAAATGAAAGAGATGATCAAAAACATTTTACTAATTAGTCTTTTGTATAGTGGGATAAACATTCCCTGATAAATTCGCATTTTTGTTCATGCCTCGCTTCTTCTCCAATTGCATTTTGTGTGACTAAAAAAATAGTATTTCATATAAATTAAACATATCGTCAAACCTTTTTTCAAATACCCAGGGCTTAGCGCTATACACTTATACTCAACATAAAAAATCAATCAGATTTTTACAAACGTCCTCGGTGTGAAGCGCAGAACGCTGATGAAGTAAAGAGAAATCTGGTGTTTCTTTGCCTGTTGCATGACGGTCATCGCCAAAAATAGAGTTTATTCGTCCATAAAGAATTACATGCATTGATCTACCAACGGAAGAAGCAGGTCACGGATTCCATCCTAAAACTCACTCTTGAGCAAGCCTCTGAGACACTGGTGGTACGCTACATCACCATCGAAACCTCTTTCCTTGAGACGAGAAAACAAGTAAAATTCAGCTCTATCTGGCTGTTCTGCAAAATCACGTGAAGGTCAGTCATCCACAGGAAACGCCCAGACTTGACCAGAGAAGGAGTCCTCCTCCTTCAACACAGCACACATTGCACCCACATCAGAATATGAGAGAATTGCTGCAATGATGGGACTGAGAAGGACTTCCTCATGCGGCCCACTCTCTCAATTTACCTCCCTGCGACTTTTTCTTGTTTCCCTGGTATCAGGGAAAGAGGCTCCAAGCTGAGCGGTTTGCTGATGCCGGTGTCATCAACGAACGGTTTCGCAGTGTCTCAGTGACCTGTCCAAGAGAGGGTTACAGGATGGAATCCCTGACCTGCTTCCCCTTTGAGAAAAATTTGATTAAGCAATGTTGAATGTCTGAAGTTTTCCTTGTTCGTTTCCCCAACTTTCTTGTTGATTGATGCATAGATAAACTTTTAAACAACTGCGTCTCACACGTTAGTCAAACCACCATAGAGTAAATATACACGTACATCTACTGGACCCCATATTACAATATTGGAAAATTCGCAATTTCATTTTAATAATTTGCATACTACGTCGGCCCTTTTTCTACGTACTGTATATATTACTTTCTTGTTGTTACGCTTTTCCATGGCTTGAATTATAATTTTAATGATATCGAGTAGTAGCACTGGTTGAGATACTGTATATCATATATTACTGGATAACTGAATTTTTTAAAATAAATTGTTGATAATTGATCGTTCTGTTCATTGTGTACAATGCATATATATATTTTAGAGCGAAAAAAAGGTCTAAAATATGACCTACTTAATATTAACAAATATTAAAATTATTCTTCATAAATATATATACTACTCATATGAAGTAGACTAAAGTAGAGCATTTATAGTTTCGTACACTAGTAAATTTTATGGATTACTTATAGTTAAAAAAATCATTGTTTATAACACTATATAAAATTATATTTTTTTAATATAAGTGAAGTTTGCAATTCACTTCGAATTGAACCTCTATCTATGTACCTAATTATTCCACGAGTCAAATGATTGTACCAGCTGTATAGGATTTGACAGTTCCAGTCACGCAAAAAAGACATCGTTGATCCAGAAGACACCAGAAAAGATTGGTAGGTGGAATTAGTAGCGATTAATAAACGAAACGTTAGGCAGTAATGATCATCAACACATATTCAACAATAGGACAATGCATTACTGTAGTATTTGTGATGAGTGTGATAAATGAAGTCTATGTACTGCAAACAAAACCAGTTGAGAGAAAAGAAGCATCTTACGACAATATCTGTCAAGATTAGAGGGATCTTGACAAGCGCAGGTGCATGTTTCTTTCATAAATGATCCTCCATTTTCGCAGCTGTTCTCATCCAGGACACAGGCTGGAATTTTCAATGTACAGTATATTCATGCAGTTACAAAAAGAAGTCATTGCGAAAATACTGTGAGATTAATATTATGAAATGCTTCACTTACCACACTCCCCATCCTTACATTGCTCTTTTGATGCTAAAAATAGATAATATATGCAAGTATTTATTCACAACTCTCATATGTTGGTACTTGAGCAGCATCCATGCAGCTGTGACAATTACCGCATAAGCCTTGGAGACAGAAGCCGTGTTTTGGTGGACAATCAGAACACACCACGCCGTTCCTGTACAATTGTTTCGGTTCTGGTGACCTGCAATTCAAACCAGGAGTAGTACACTGTCCAATCGGTCGATGATTAAAACGTCTTTGGACGTAAGGGTGTGACACACACATACAAGAATAAGGACTTGCCGAAGGACTTACATGGCAAAATAATTGCAGATAAGAGTGTGACACATTGAACCGCAACATTCCGATTTGTAAGCGCATCCCACTCGCGAGTTATCGTGACGAAGAAGCTGCAAAAACATTTTAAAATAGCACGTGGTAAAACAGTAGTTATTAACTGACGCAGTTCATCTCTTATTAACTGCATGTTTCATTTTCACATATGAAACTAGCGTAGAGATGTGGACAATATTGGTGAACAAAAGATAATTATAAAACAGTGAGAAACAGTAACGTAGATAATTTCAAAAACAGTGACGTAGATAATTTCTAAAACAGTGACGTAGATAATTTAAAAACAGTGGTGTAGATATTTAAAACAGTGTGCAACAGTGGCGTAGAAAATTTAAAATAGTGAGAAACAGTGGTATACTTAGGGTATGGTATGGCAGATAGGGCACGTGCTCTGGGCGCCACTTGAAGGGAGGAGCCATCCTCGGATAGCGGATTTTTTCTTGATTATTTTATCTGTCCTGTCTTTGGTTATTATACGCCAGAAGCGCTTATTAATGTTATAATATTATATAGTAAAATTATTGCTCTTTAGTTATAAGCACATGGCTTTTGTTGACCTTGAAAGAGAGCTGAGAAGAACAAACAAAACAGCATGCATCATTCTTGGAGCAGCAGCTAAGCAGAAAGCGGTAGAATTTAAACTGAAAATCTCTCTTTTCAACTCTGTACGCAGTAGTGTTTTTCTTGCGGTGTTCTTTCATCGTTGCCGAAGTAGTCTTCGGACTTCTTTTGTTACTGTGCTCCTTTCATTTGTTATTTCAAAACAATTACTAAATAATAGAGAACAGTGAAATGGAGCTACTAGATTGTCTATCACCGTTCTCTGACTGCGCTGCAGTGAATTCAGACAACCAATCATTCAACTTGGTGGATGTACATGAAGCTAAGAATTATACAATGGTGATCACATTTTTGGGACATCGAAATTCTTTAGGACTTAGGTGTTCTTCAATCATTCAACCCAGCGCTGGGAAAAATTAAAAAAGACTCCCTACCTGTGGTTATTAAGTCGGAGTCCGAAGACTGAAGGAATACAATGCAAGGAGAGAAGCAGTAAAACCCGTCAATAATTGTACCTTAAAGAGTGTCTTCAAGATCGTCAGGGTATGATAGACTAATGAGAGTAGTGAAACAAGAAGGCAATTGTATAACCGCATGTTCATTTACGATTTTCTGATTTTCCAAAGATCTTCGAACAAAGTACTCATTAGAATTGACGGAATTAAAAAAAGGCTGCAGGATCCTAGAATGAACTTCCACGATATTGCTCTGGTTTCGAGATTATTATATTAATGAAAGATAATTGAATCAGTCGAAGAAGGACTCAGTGTCTGTCAAGAATGACGTCAGAAGACGTCAGAGAAGAAAGAAAAATGTGGGAGAGGCTGGGTTATCAGTCAAAATGAAATGAAATAAGTGAT
>JAUYWV010098443.1:0-13772 GCA_032274565.1 Nematoplana nigrocapitula | reverse complement strand
GCGTGACACATCCTGGATGCATGGACGGACGTTACGAAATTAATAGTATATGTACTGTAGATATCTATTAAGAAACAAACCAACGCCAGTTCCTCCCTCTGTGCTGGATACAAGACACCAAAATTCAAACGCAATTTCACGACACGGACAATGCGGAGAGCTTCTGCCCTGTTATCGAACATCTGAGCCGCAAAAACTAAGCTTTATTATTTATCGATTACAACCGATGAACACTCAATATTTATATCATACGTACATTCGATCCATACTAATTTGCCCAGAATACATTGTTATAATTATTTAATCATAGATAAAACCAACTATTAGGATAAACTGTAGGAGCACACCACAAAGAGTTGTACAAGGACTTTTTAAAAATTTGAATCGTTCACTGTAATTTGCAGTACTATCTTTGATTGGGGCCCAAGACAGAATTAAAAAACATTCGACGAAGTTCGTAAGTAATCAAAAGCATTTTATTCAATCGCGTCATATGTCGCTTACTTATTATAGGCATTAGTAAGAAAGAAATGATGTTTGGTTTGACTATAGGGATATTTTGGTTGTAAAATAAATGTTTTCCAACATACTTGGAATATTGATACTAACAATCATTTCAATTTTCTGTAATACATATTTTTTATATAGGACAATAGAATCGAAAACATCGTTAATTGAGACATAAGATAAATCACATATAGACAATTTAATGGGCCCTTCTAGTTCATCAGCGTCCTTTTTTCAATCGTTTAAGTTCCTGGCACTGTTTCTTATACATATATGGTTCATTCGTTCGACTACACATCCAGAAAACCGCCCTGGTCAATCTGTCTTATATTCAGTCAACCATCACTTTGCCACCAGTTCGAGGATTTGTCCGGCATCCAATCTTGTGTCTTCACTTGGGTTGCAGGACTTGGAATCTCCTCCGTAGTCTCAGATACTCAAAGTCTCCCGGGGCCAAGCGGTGATCTTATCCTTCATTCCAACAGTTTATGACGTACTTCGTACTGATAGCACAGGGTGTCCTCGGAGTCTATCTATGTGTGTGGTGTTCTGTAAAAGTTAGGCCTTTCGGTTAAATTGCCAACACCCTTCTGAGGCTCATAATGCTGTAGAAAGTTTGGTGATCGCTTGGGTGAGGGCGGGGTCTACCTAAGATAGCTATGTTAATCACACAGCCATATACGTGTGATATCAAACTGTTTAGCATTCCTACTGATAGACACTACGGTATTTATGCCCAAGTGAGGTGTCCTGAATAGCAACAACAACCACCCCCTTTGTCTGTGCTGACGAAGGATCCCGTGGCGGTGGCCTCGTATCTGCGAGAGCTCCGGCTCCTCTGGGTGCCGGGGTGCCGCCTGAACCCATCCCATCCCACCACCAGCACATGGTCACTATAGCACACTTCCCCTTTACTTTTGCGACGGCGTTCGGAAATCTCTTCATGTCAAATTCAAAATCTTATGCTACTGTACCTATGAGACGCAGTCTGAGTGGTAAAATATATAATTATCGCATATTATACAGTGTACATATAGAGTATAGTTAAAACCAGCACGCTTTTACTTTATTTGAAAACTATATATTTAAATTATATTTTGTAATATTACGAAGTCCCCCTTTCAACATCTCTATCGAGTTTGTGCGCCTTGACCTAACTAAGAAGAATATAATTCCACATCATATCGCGACGTGATCCTCGATCCGCATAGTTCTGGGAGAGTATTTTCAGATGGGACACTATTCGACAGTTACACTGTCTGTCGTGCGTGGTGCCTCATTTATTTGTTCACCGGGTTAGTCAATTTAACCAGAATAGATTCAGTTTTCTATACCAAAAAGCTTTTTGCTTCGTTAAATAATCTCCGCGCCTAATGGCTTATTCTGCCTACTATGGTCGAGGTAAAGTTTATTTGTTTGCCTTATAAAGGAAGCTGACGTTTCTGTAAAACATTAGCGTATTAAAATAATGGCTGCCCTGACACGATTGAATCGTTTCGTGAATATTGTTAGACAAAATTTAGGTTTAATGAACATTGAACAAGCGCCTAAATGGAACGTTTTTGTCTCTTGATTCTGAGAGACGTTTTTCATGTTTAACTACAATTTGTAATATAGCCCGGTGTATCCGTATAAATGGGAACAGTTGTTTAAAAAAAACTCGGAAAGTGACATCTCTAAAAGGTTTCAGGTGTACTGTATACTCGCAATCAAACGATATTTAACAGTCTAATCGATAGGTTTGTTGACTCAAACGTATTTGGAAGATTTCTCGATAATAATTTATTTACAATGATTTCCCAAGAGAATATCACACTGATGCAACAACATCAAAGATTTTAATTTTGTGCGCTAACTAAAAAGTCATGCTTCATTCATTCGGAGTATGATAAAATTAGACAGTAAAATAAATAAATATACAGTATACTTTTGCCAAATACTCAAATTTCCAATATGTATTACCAAAATTGAAAATATATCGCCACAATCTCCGTCGTCTATTCTGCGTTTCTTCGTCGTTAATGTTCAGTAGACCAGAAAATAAACTGAACGGAAATCAGCATAGAATTATTGGAAACACAATTATACAATCTAATACACAAAAGCTGGATAAACTACATCTCCGACATAAACTGTATACGCAGGGATCATTACATGTCCGACATAAACTGTATACGCAGGGATCATTACATGTCCGTCATAAACTGTAGACGCACGGATCATTACATGTCCGATATAAACTGTATACGCACGGATCATTACATGTCCGACATAAACTGTATACGCACGGATCATTACATGTCCGTCATAAACTGTATACGCACGGATCATTACATGTCCGTCATAAACTGTATACGCACGGATCATTGCATGTCCGTCATAAACTGTATACGCACGGATCATTACATGTCCGTCATAAACTGTATACGCACAGATCATTACATGTCCGTCATAAACTGTATACACACGGATCATTACATGTCCGTCATAAACTGTATACGCACGGATCATTGCATGTCCGACATAAACTGTATACGCACGGATCATTACATGTCCGGCATAAACTGTATACGCACGGACCGCTCGCCATCTTGATGACAAAATCGAATTTCTCCAGAAGACGTCAGCGAATCATCCACAGCTACCACTATAATTGCAACATGTTCAAAAAACCACCCACGCTTACGTCGTGAAAATTTGGTAATTATTCTATTGAATTTTGTTTGATACATACAAAGTCGAGTATTGGGAAAAGTTTGATTTTTGACCACCCGATGATAGGGGAACAGATATTATGCGTAATAATAACTGCTAATAAATAATACAACACTTTGTATTATATAATTATTTGTGTTTTTTCATGTTTTATATCATCCTCTGGACAAAAGATATCTTCTATACTCGCCAGTTCAGTTATATCGTAAATACTTAAAACAAAAGCATTTCAAAACACAGGCAAATATTGCTAGCATACAGTATATTTGATTGCAAACGTTTTTGAAAACAACAGTTCAAAATGTAAACACAATTTCATGGAAAATTATTGATAAACTAAATCACAAATATAGAAATGTTCCTTAATTCGTGTTTACAAAGCTAATAATGTATAGACAATTTCGTTGTGCAAAAATACGTGTTCAATCGGAAATATATTAGCAAATAGTTGAATGTATTTTGCTTTCGTATATATTTAAAAAGTGTATCACATTTTTTACTTCAGAAGTATTTCATTTATTGAATAGTTTGCACAGTGTCGCCTTCAACTAAAATATATTGAAACTGTACGTACATGAAATTCAGAATACATTCGAAAGTTTGTCGAGAATGTGAAAATAGTTACAGTCATTATCTATAACTATATTTGTGGTGATCTGTCGCGATGTCCTTCGGTGCGCTTATAACTCGAGAACGGAAGATGGCAGAGGGTTGCAAAGGGACTCAAATGAATCGGCGTTTCACTGGGACTAACATAGGCCCATCGAAAGTGCATAATTAATAAAAAAATGTATGTAACACCAGGTAAAAGCATTCGATATTTATAAAAACATACTACGGTTTTATTTTACTACTAATAGTAGTATACATCGGAATTTATAAGTAAAATTTGTTACATTTCAAGAGGTCACTTCTACTGTAGTTTTAAGCCCATTAATCCAGCTTGGGTTGACCCCGATTTGATCCAAAGAAAGTATGAATCATCATAAAAATTGTCCGCTGTCCGCTAGTAGCAGCCAATGTACAGATATGTACATATGTGCGGATTCTCACCTTACACTATACCAGCACAATGCCAAATGACATACAATATAGTATGCCTATTATTTCTTAAAGAACAGAATCCTTTCTTAAATTTTCAGTATCCTAATGTTCTATAGGCTTTCCAGGTTAAATATAAACAATACGATTACAATACAATCAGTCAAACTACAAAGCAATATACCCTTAAAAATAAATGTAAATACACATAGTTAGAAAGAAGTACACAAATAATAATTATTTTAATTATTATTTAGAGAAAAGAAAAATGAATACAATTCCCGCAAGGGATAAGAGGCAGCCATCGGTTGATCAAATCCTACATTACAAATTTTCACATTCCAGCGCAAAAAGGAACGAAAAATGTTGACATAAAAATCTTTAAATGTCGCATTAGGAAGCACACACACCATTATACGATAGTAAGTGCAAATTGTGTGGGAGGAACTTCTTGATGACAGAAGGTAAATGTAGTTATTGTAGTTATTTATAATGATTGTCTTTAAAGAGTTGCTTATGTTTTTAATTATCTTGGTGGCAATATCTATAGCGTATTCCAGAGAATAGCAGCATATTCTGCTATGCCCTATTTTTGGTTTGATAATGGTCAGCACTTATTTTTAAATTTAACTCGTTTCTTAGAGTTCTGTGAGAATTATCGATTATACAGTATATAGTCATGCGAATTGCTAAGCTACATTTGTCTGGTTGATAAAATGTATCAATTGATGTGCAACAAGCATCAGTCTTAGTTTGAATAGATTTTCATTTTTATGGTATTGCTCATTTTAATAGATTCTTAATCATTTTAATTTGATACCGCACAGTTAAGGATTGATAATGAATCAACCTTGTAAACCATTGCTATTCTGTGTTTATTGGTATGATGTTTTTTAGTTGATTAAAAGGAATCTGTTTGTTTAGCTTTTTTAATAATTGTCTGAATATGACTATCCCATTTTAAAGTTTCTTGGATAAATAAGCTAAGATATTTTGATTTTTATTTGTTTGATTTCATTTGTACCCTATGTGTTGTTGTAGTTTTAATAATTGTCCAACTTTATTTTTGCCCTTTGCTAAAATTAATGAAGTGAGTCTTGTCTAAATTTGATGAATCATAGCGAAAGCAAATACGACAATGGATAAGCAGATATACAGTATATGAATGACTTATGCATTCGCGGAATCCAAATACAACATAAAGATTTGCAAATGAAGTTGTTTCACTTTAGATAAAGCAAAATCAAACCAAATGAAACAATCAACACCACAAATCTTGCGATGTGTTATCAGAAAGATACCAGCGAGCGTACAACCCCATGCTAAATGCAACTGAAAACGCGTTCAGTAGCCCAGAATTCAGAGTGAAGGCAATTCTTATACATAAAGTGCTGCTGTTGCAACCTTCCTTTGGCGAACGACTTACAAAACTCGAATTCTAAGGGATTGTTGTTTTTATGTGTTAAAGATGATAACATCATTAATACAGCGAATAAATTTAAAAATTGACACCATCATGTACTGCGGATTGTTTGGTATTTCAGATTAATTGTTGTATTTAAACTGTTAATTTTTTAATTTGGTTTGATAAAATTTCAAACTGTATGTGATATAAATTTGCTCTTGCTAATTGGCATTTGTTTTCACAGATGCACTCATTTATACGCATTTGACCTGGGGAACCTATAAAATGCATTACTTGTTCAGTCTGAACTCATCTCTTTTCACTTATAAGGGATTAACACGAAAGACTATAGGTGCAAAGGGAAATATAATTTGACTATGTGGCAGTTGATATATACAGTTGTAAGAGAATGCTTATAACTGAAAAGCCTCTGGACTCAATGCTGGTATCAAAAGATACCGGTTAAATCAGTTGAAATAATGGCGCGAGATAACCGCTGAGTAAATGAATATTATGACGGAAAACAGAAAGCAAGGCAGTTGATAATTGCCACAGATATGAAAATTGATAAATGGCAGGGATATTTTACCTTTGGAACAAGGAACAAGAAAGGGATTTGAAAGAAATAAGAGTAGAGGAACTAAGAAGCAGTTCCTAATCGACAAGACGAGATCATGCTAGGAGACTGGAAGAACGCAAGAATCTGGCCATAGCATGAATGATTACAAGAGAGTCTACGAAATGGTTAAACATTCTTGATGGATTATGGAAGGCCTGGAGAACGCAGACATGTGAACCTCTTGCGGTGAAGCATTATAGGGACTGTGAGAATGTGAATGCAAAGAGGAATATTCCTTTACTATTTATTCTGTGCGTGACATTAGTGATGTCAACGTCAACCATTCTTTCTACAGTATATATGACTGATCTGAAGTTATTCGAAAAAGATATATAAGGAAGATAGACGTACTACATTCAACAGTGTCACTGATGAGCAAAGACATATAGAAATGTCATGTGTAACAAGTACATGAGGGCTTTTCATCCAGAACAAAGGAAATTATTTAGTAAGAGTGAATAAATAAAAATACCGAAGAGAGACAGAGACTATAAAAGAAGTTAGTGAAGACGGATATGAATATTTTAGGATTTAGATTTAAATAAGATGAACGAAAAGAATATCAAAACAGGTGTATTAAAAATTTAATGTTGAAATAAAAATGGAAGAAACAGTGGCATACAGAGTTGAATAAGGAACTACACCCGTAAAGTGATGTGGCAAGAATATATGCTAACAAGGAAGAATGGAGTTGAGAGGTTGCATTAGGGGAGAAAGCAATAATTTGGTGTAAGTTAGTATGTTGGAAGCAGCAAGGAGGTTATGTTGAGAAAGGTACATGGCAGACATACAAACGGTGAATTTCAAAGAAGCGGTATATAATCAGTTAATGGGTCAGATAAAAAGGTAATGAAAAATTCACAGAGAGAGATGATATACACCGGGGCACAGAAAGTGTGGACTTGAATAAGACCTGTCAGTAGATGGATGGCAAAGACAAACTCAAAGGGTTGCAGCAGTACAGAATCACTTATATTCAGTGCACAAGACCAAGCCTTGAAAACAAAAGTACACAAAGAATATCCTCATAATGTGGAACAATGGGGAGCTTGCAACCATCAATTGTTTTTGTATATGTGTTCGCTATCTCCACGTAGACCACCTGACCCTTTTAATGACAGGATACAGTGATCTTTTTAGACCCTTTGAAGACTAGCAAACCTTTACGTCATTTTTATACATTTTTATCAAGGAGACTGGCTCTGATAAAGGCCAAGAAAACCCAGTTTAACAATTCCCTAAGTATTAATAGTGCATTTTCTTCTTAAAGTTTTAAAATAATTGTATCCTTTTGTTTCGTATCGCTTGTTTAAATTACTCAGACTTGTTAGACTTTTTTTAAATGTTATAAATCCCTTGAAAATGGCTATTCTATCTGAAAGTTTGAGGAGTGTGTATAAGGAAGGACAGTAAATCCTTACATGGCTCTCTCAGAGGGAGCACAGAGTGGAAGCTTCAAGATGCGTTGAAGAAGAAGAAGAAGAAGGGGATCTCCAGGACTATGGAAGACTGTAGAAGAAAATCAGCAAGTGGGAGTAGAAGGCCCTTGTTCGGAGAGATAGTGCGACAAACAGATTCGTGGAGATTGCTTAAGAATGGTTTCTTAAATAAAGAAACGAAAGGCTTGATTCCAGCTGCTCAGGAAAAAGCTTTAAGAACAAATTCAATTAGGCACAGCCTATATACATCACACCCCTGAGAAGACACCACTGTGTTGATTGTGTGAAGACTCAACCGGAACGGTACGACACATTGTCAATGGATGGGAGAAGCTTGCCCAAAGGGGATATAGGAAACAGCTGGACAAGGTGGCCCTGCGAGTATACACTGGGAGATTGTGCAGAAAGTGCAGAGTTGTACCGACATATGGTATGACCATGAACACTGGACAGTCGCGGAGGATGAAGATGTGGGAATTATACCTGGAACATGACTGTCTACACAGATAAAATGCTGAACCACAATCGATACTCTATTGTAGAGTTGAGATGCACAGGAGTGGACAGTAATTGGCATAGCTGTACCAGAGGATCAGAACATCATCAAGGCGGAGAAAGAATAGGTGCATGATAGATATCAGGGCATCGCATTTGAAATCAAGAGAATCCACCGAGCCTTAAAAGGTGAAAGTGATACCCATTGAGATTGGTGCACTTGGGAAGCAAGAAAAATTAAGTCTATCTGGCATTATTGGAAGTATGCAGTTATCAGACTTACTCGGTCGCTAAGCTGCGGGAAGTATCCCAGACACAAACTGAGAAGACCAAAAATAATAATGATAATAATAAAGGAGATCTTTAGATCACGAAGTGGAACGCATTTAAATCAGAAGGATGAGAACAAAACACAGCCATTAGTGAAATTGGTTGTAATGAATGGTGATGGTGAATGGTAGAAAGGTAGAAAGGATGAGACGTAATTGACAGGCGACAACCGCTTGGCAGAATGGGTGGCCACAGTTCATCGTACAGATATGGGATTGGTTTGGGTGGGTATTTTTTGGGGGGGTCTGACAACTTGCGGGTCAGCCTGAATAATAGATTCCACGGTTTATAAAATATTTGTCAATTGATTAACTGCTGTTTAACTACAGTAGTCGCTCTGTAGAACGAAACATATACACGCAACCAGCATGATGTAGTTGTATAGTAGCAATTCAACTGAACACGCAAATCTGAGGTACTGTCCTCCTGATTATAAAAGTTTGAACTGAACAAAATTCACTATACAGCACAATAATTTAGTAGCGTAGAACCATCCTATTGTCTCACTATACACGCCATACATAAGAGGTCTCATTCTTCTTCCATTCTTACTCTCACTTCCAATAAATTGTTCGAACTTTTCCTTCTGATAAACTCGAGCTTTGATTGATTATGCCTCCAAACCAATGAATAATCAAGAATGCGCTAAAGTTTCACGTGAAGAATTAGTGCTATGCAGTATCAAGCATCTCAAATCGTCTTCATCTATCAAGTTATGCAGCAGAATGACGTGAACACCTTTTGCGACGTTTCCAATTATGTATGAAACGCTTCATGTTTGTTTGCTTATGAAATACAACGATTATCATATTTGAATTAGTATTTCCTTTTTCTTGACATTAACCTTTTCTGCGTCAATTATAAGACACCATAGTTTAGTACACGCAAATTATATTTTTGGGGAAAATAATTCGATTAAATTAGGTATTTAGTCAAATATCGAAAGTTTATATGATTAATATAGCGGAACACTAAAAGCAAAGTCGTTACAGTTACGGAAGTAAAGGAAATAAGCAGTCACTGAATGATGGACATTTTATTTTAAAAAAATCAACTCCCAATAAATATATTTGTTTTTTAATTTTTATACAGTCTATGTTAATAAATTTAACTGAACCAAAACTCAACCTCAATTTAATACTAATTATTATATTTGATATCATTTAATTTTTTAGCGGAAATGCTTATTTTATTTATTTAATTTTTATTATTTTACGTAAAATACATAATGTTTTTGTACATTACTGAAATCAACCATGAGTAGTATACAATGAATATTTAGTGTATTTATTAATTCGAAAAGTATGTAAATATACAGAGTAGGAACCAAGCTCTGTTAATTTACAGAAAAACTCTGTGCAGTAGAATTTACAGAGTCCATAGTATATTAACAGATTAAATCTGTTATTTTACTATCTACTCTGTAAATTTTGCTGCACAGATATTTTATGTAAATTTACAGAGTTTCGTTTAGAGTGTACGTGCTTTTATATTTGTGGTTTAAATGTGCAGCAGCATGAAAATCTAGGAATATCAATTGGATTATTGTGAGTTAAAACTTTGATTTGCATACTGTATACAATACGGTTCACTGTTCTAAATTTATGAAAGCCTTATGCGTGTTACCCCTCCAATAAATAATCACTTTAAATTTACTGTAGATGCATTTACTGCACACTTTAGAGCGCTCCATAATATTTCATAATTTGTACGTGAAAAAACAATAGGTATAACATTGACTTTGTTTACTATTAAACTGGTAGGCATTTACCCAACTATAAGGGTCAAAATTGGCCCATTAGTTAGCTATATACAGTCGGACGAAAAACGGCATTGCTAAATGCAAAATATTTATCGTGAATCTGTAAATGATCAATAATTATCAATTCAAATTTAAATGTCATTAAATTAAACAATTTAGCCTTACGTTTACACCTGTTGTCTGCATCATGCCGCACCTGACTGATGGCGAGCGATGGCAAGCGGTTGGGATGGGGAGAGCGGGTTGTCATGGAGTCAGATCGTGGTCCATCTTAGAAGGTCGAAGATTAGCATAAGACGGGATGTGACGAAACTTGGAAGGAAACGGGACAAGTGAAACACAGAAGTGGGAATGGAAGACACCGACTGTCCCATGATGAAGACCCAGTGTCGGAAAAGACGGTGATCTGGTGACTTGGTGAGGGCGGTGTATGTTTACGACGACCAATTTGCCGTCAGAGGTTATCTCCAGTTCATGCCACTGCTATACTAAACAATTAGTTATTGTGTACATATTGTGCAGATGTGATCTTTGAAAATATAAACGCCTAATGATATTATTTAGCAGTTGTTTTGAATTAATATAGTAATGATATTTTCAATCTACTGTAGCTATGCCGTTTGTTTTGTCCAAATGCCCAGAGTGTTTTTGAAGTACTGCACTTCGGCTACCTGTGTGCACCTCAGACGACGCTCCCCCATTTCAAGTACTGTTTATATGTTTGATTGCGCATATACAATTGATTCACGAATTTCCTTAATTTTCTACTCTCTATAGCCGGTATGTATTATTATAGTACGGGTAATTTGAGTATGTGTTTTATTTAAATTCTTGAAAGCTTTTTTTTTGTAAACTCCCCTAAAATCTTTTTTGCGCCACTACAGTATTTGTGCCCAACCGCGAGCATAGTTTGCACCCGGGGGGCTTAACTTTTAAATATAGCTTTCAAAGCAACCGATAAACATAAAGCTATACAGTAATAGAGCATAAACTAATCACTCTTCCTAGCGAATTTTAATAACACTTAAACAAGGATGACATATAATTTCATTTAATTTTCCATAAAGCATTTATGCTGTAAGTCAAGTGGCTTACAGTATATGCCAACCTCCCTCAAGCATTTATCCTTATTTGGGCTTCACCCTCTTGAGTCAAAATACGAGGTAAACGCAATCCAATAGCTAGGTTTGTGCTCACTCAAGTTGTTTGTTCACAAAGAATAGCGCGCAGTTGAATAAATTGAATCATTTTCTTTGAAAGATTTCACGTACTGTAACAGTAACTTTAGGGTAAATTCAGGCAAAGTCACATATCGGTGCATAATCTTTTTCTTTTCTGTAAAATAATCCGAAAAGATTCACGTTTAAATTGTTTTTTATTGAACATCTGTGGATTATATTCAGCATTTTTGATAGCTATGATTCTATAGTTTAAATTTAAAATTCTTATGTGCATGTGATAAATTTGGAACAGTATATCTATGGTCAAGAAGTTAATTGTACGCTTTAAAGTTTTTCTAATTAATATTTTCTAACAATTATAGTTCTGTTAATTTCACTTTCTATCTAAAGAAACACTATATGTTATAAAAATGGGAGTTTTTTGACTCCCTGCATCACTACCATGAGCGTAACTCATGTACACTATCAGTAGCGGATCTAGTGGGCGGGGGCAGGGGGCGACTTGCCCCCACTCCAAAAATTATGATGGCGCCCCCTCCCTGTGATGGCGCCCCCTAAATTTGGATTTTCACGGGCTGCGGCGCCCCTGGGGAAGGTCTCGCCCCCCCGTGCTAAATTCCTAAAAAATCCGCCACTGTACACTATAGTACGTCCCATCTATGATTTGCTATTTCTTTCCGTTTTATCTTTAACTTCAGATAGATTAAAAACGGAAAAGGAAATCTGTGACCTGGATATTAGAGGAAGGAAAGTAAAGAAAAGAAAATACTTAATGAAGAGGCAAATCTGTCTGAGCCATCACTACCGTGATGATCTCTCGGCCCTCCTCCACCATGACTCCAGCTTCTAGTATCGTTGTCATTCAGACGGCGCTCTCCTCCACATCCGCCATCATGACTCCAGCTATTGTCGTTGGCATTCAGACGGCGCCCTATATACTCCACATCCACTTCTGGTAATAACACAGATACCGTTGAAAGAGGCTTTATAGTTTGATGCGTTTATTAAAACCCTACATTGTGTCAACGATGGCGTGTGTGCTCGGATGACTTCGTTAGCACAGCTGCTTGCTAACAAAAACCGAAAATATTTCGACGATCGTTAAGTTAGCATTTATCCCATAGTAATGACAACGTCTGCATTTATCTATCCGTAATTATTGTTCCTAATTACTTATACTAATATATAAAATCGATAATAACTATTTACTGTTTACTTATAGTGTATGAGTCTCATGTCCCTAGCATTCTTTGAATTTTCGATTAAATCGTGAAATATCGAGTTAGTAAACAGTAAGTAAATCTCAAAATGAGAACCGTTCGTTCTTCTTCCCAAAACTGAAGAAGATTATTAATCTCTTTCCACGTGTTCTACAATATGTCGAGGGTTCCCTGCCTAAAGGATACTTCTAAATCAATAGTGAAGATCCTCCAAGTTACAATATTCAAAATTGTATCTTGACAATTCATCAAATCTGACGGAGAAAACAACATCTTCACATCTGATTTTATTCGTATTTATATCCATTTAGTTTTGGGTAAATCTTTTTAGAACACTGGGTACATATGCTATTCTACTCGGTTTATTTACAAAGTTAAAAATTAGCATAGAAAAAACACAACACATTCATTATTCAAATTATTTTGTTGAAGTTAGAACTCAATAAACTAACTATTCCTATATGTTGTGCATTCTAATTCCATGGAAATTTAAAAAATTTAATTAACCTCGTTTTTATTAAAGATTAGCTACCGCGATCAGAATGCTTTACAGGATTTAATGACTTATTAAAGCATTTTGTTACAAGTAGGAAGCGCATCCATTTTGTTGTCTTTTCCTACAGTATATACCTACCTAATAAAAAGTCTGTATATGCACTTACCTGAAACGGTAATTACGATGAATTTTCCCATTGTTGGTCCAAGCTTCGTTGTGGGACTGCTGTACTATACGACAAACAAGAAAATTACAATTCGGCGTACTAGACGTGCTGAAATTAGCACACGGTTAAGTAACATCGGAGGAAGTATTGTCATTGGCTATTGGAGAAACAAACTGACCAATAAAATGACGAGGGAATGCTGATGTCGGAATCAACGCATTTGATTTGCACCCATCTCTTTTTTCTATGTCTTCTAGTTAGAGTAAGTAAAGTAGTGGCGCAACCATAAAATTCTCGAAGTGGGGTCCAGACCAAAAAAGGCGCATTCACCCCGTAAATAGGCGCAAACGTGGAGGGGGGGGGGGGTAGGAGCACGTGCCTACCCTCCACAAAAAT
>JAUYWV010098432.1:0-13772 GCA_032274565.1 Nematoplana nigrocapitula | reverse complement strand
GGGCTATGTACTCTCGGGAATAGAAAGCTATAGGCGCTAAAGATAATGATAAACATTTATTAAAGTAAAATTGTTTTATCTTTCTCATCGTTCGATTAATGTCAGTTGCACCAAGTTTTCCTACTGTGACGATGCGATGTGGCATGGTTAGAGTGAAGGAGGAGTTGGAGGCAGTTTTGTGACATGTATTGTGCCGATAATGTGCTGCACATGCAGCCACCATTACAACTAGACGGCCGATTGGACAGTAGTTTTTGTGTATGGTGCAGGGAGCACTCTCCACTATCCCATTGCTATCAGCAGACTGTAAATTTTGTGCATCCCATCTTTAGGGTGTCATATCGATTGACTCGACTGCGTGCAGTGCAACACGGTGCATTTCATGGTGCTTTACACTGCTGCAGTTTTGTCCTGTCCCACGCCCTGCTTAGGCACAACGTGCTTATCCAACCCTGTAGCTGCTACGTGGTCTGATGGGAAGACAATTAGAACATGCACAGTAATTATCTACTGTGTCACTCCATACTAGACAGGGTCTCGTGAGAGCAGACTGAGAAGCAGCTGCACGTAGCCAGGAGAAAGATCCGGGGGGGGGGGATATTATTTTCGTCACCCTCAGCTGAGCTAACATTTGAAAAAAGTAAGGTTGAAAATAATACTGTAAGTGCAATTCAATTATTACATAATTAACATGGATGGGTATGTGCCTTTTTCAGTTCTTGCAATCCGCAATTATTACCACCGCATATTGGCAGAGCTGAAACCCCTTTTAAGTTATAATACATAATACAAGAACTTTTGGTTAAACATTTGAATCGGTAAAGTAAAAAGCATGATGGTAGTGCGAATTTTCTATAATTTTGAACTTTAATATTAAACATAACAATTTTGCCCCCTCTAAAATTGACTTGTCCCCCTCCCTACAATTGAAGTCTGGCTACGGGTCTGCTGAAAAGTAGCGAAATTTGGGTACAATGTATATAGTTTAGGATTCCCCTTTTCCCGTTGATATCATGCACAAATTGCTTTTATAGAGGAGGGTTTACACCGCTTAGAGGGCATTACATCAATTAGAGCGGGAACTATAGTACTTTAAAGAGTATGTTTAATCGCTTAGAAGGCTACTACATCGCTTAGGAGGCTACTACATCGCTTAGGAGGCTACTACATCGCTTAGGAGGGTACTATATCGCTTAGGAGGATACTACATCGCTTAGGAGGCTACTACATCGCTTAGGAGGGCATTACATCGCTTACAGGCGGAATATACCGCTTATAGAAAGCGCTACATGGGAGGCATCGCATCGTTCAGAGGAGCCCCTGCTCCGCTTATAATGAAGGCTCTACACCGTTTAAAGAGATTGGGTATCTCTTTGGTCGACAGAACTGAAAAATCTATGAATAAAATTTGAGCTTTATTCTTACTGTATTTACATATACTTTATGTCAACCGACAAGATGGTCGACCAACCGGATGCCCGGATTGCCTAGTTCACTGACGGATCGGCAGAAGAGGGTACCATCCCCCTCTCCCGACAAAACGACTTGTAGAGATGGGAGGATGCTTCAACTGTTCATGTCAGTGTTACGAAATCAATATTATAAATTTTTCAATTTAAATGGACTTTGAACATAGGCTTGACGGACATACATACATACGGTAAATACAGACATAGAGACAGACAAACCGACTGCCAGGCAGACAGCCACACAGACCTTTTATGGAGATGCGAAGACGAATCTGAAAACAAAAATTTCCCATTTAACTGTGGTCCATATATGGCTATACTATGCGGAATCATTGCAGTCTAGGGACCTATGAAAGCATGCAGTACATTCAGATTAGTTTACCAGTTAAGACTCCCTAGAGCTTTCTCGCCTCGAAGTCAGTCGACATCGGCATGTTATATCTCAATCATCAAATGAACCACCCCGCATAATTACCTCATCATATGCGTTTTAATATTCTGCACTTCAACTACGGATGGTAAAGGTGACATCTATCTTGCTGTTTTTTATCAAACACGAAAAGTTCATCTTTGCTGGTCAATAAAATAATGATAAAAGAGGCGGCTGATATCGGCGGAATTTTGTGATGTGGCAGAGTTATCTGAGGACAACAGCAGTCATTTTCGCTCTATTTTAATTAGCTGTTTGTTTTCATCGCCGAAATTGAAGACGAATATTTTGAATCATACCAGAATAGCAAATGTTGATTAAGAAACTATATTGATAATGCAGTTATTAAATGATCAATGCGAAAACGTGGTTCCTTCTCCATTGACTCAAATGGCAGGGGCGCACCCAGGATTTTGTCGAGGGGGGCACTATGTGGTTTGAAGACGCCAAAACGTTATTTGGTTATTTCAAATTGAAATTAAGTCCCTGAATTTAATAAACAGAAAAACAGTAATGTTAAAAAGTTAGAAGTACGTACGGGATAGTATCCGAAGACCTGTCGAACCACTTAACCAATAGACCACGAGAACCCTTGTCGAACATGTTGGTTGTACCGAATGCATTATGGCTTAAATCACCTACACATATTTGAAGTTATTATGTGACACTTCCAATGGTTGTGTTGTACACTGCATTTGCTTTCAATGAGACAAATATATTAGTCACAGAGTCCGTTTGCGTTGACTATGTCCCATTAACATTCCTATTATTCACATTTGCTTTGGCAAATCTATAGAATCGCTGATAAATCTCAATAAAACTTTGTTGGTGGGATCTATAAATACTGTTCTGTATTTGTGCTTGTCTGTGAAAATGCAAAAAGTGAAGTGTACTGTATTGTGAAATGTAAATAATAACTTCCCAATTCCCCACGATTTCCATTCCGAATATCCACAGTTGTTCTTATCGGCGATGAACGGATCCTGCCAAAAAACTTTGCTTTAGGAAAGCGATTTAAACAAACAAAGATTTATACGGGGTCATGCACAGATTATTTCGCTTCGCTTTCCTTGCTATATTCTTTCATCTGTATTTCTGACGCTGTTGTCCGTTATCTTAACATTTTCATTTGTTATATTCTCGTCAGTATAGCGAAAGAAGTACGATGATGGGCGATCCAGAGCTCATAAGGTTTTTATCTAATTTGCATGGTAATTAGATTATTCAATCCCCCCTTGTTCGAGTGAGGCTTTCAAAAATGACAGTTGCCACTCGGCTTGTTCTGAAACTGTAGCACAACGTCAACACTACCATAACCAGAGGGTGGATAGGTTACCAATCGAACCGAACCTGAAAGTATCTGGGGTGTCGTATATAGTGATTATACTGAGTACACAGTAGGTTGTCGGAACCGTTTCGTCGTCACCTTAGAAAACCGCCCGAGAAAATAATTTAATGAAACAATTATATTTTCTACTCAATAAACAATAAATATTTCAACTACCCGAATTGACACAATTAGTCCAATAAAACTATACAAAGTCACTGCATCCAAAAAAGTTCATAACGTGCGCGAAAAAGTCGATCACGTCATGGGACAAGTTCTTTTTAAAAATATTTTATTATACATAAAAAAACAAAATCAATCAAATTTGCAAAATGGTTTTACAAAAATTAAAGGGACGCGGAAATCCATTTTTAACCTGTTCATATTGTGCGAACAAGCAATCGACATGCAAAAAATGTGTTCAAAGGATTTACAGACTATACAGTATACGAGATAGTATTCGACAAGGTGATACATGAAGTACTAGGCATAATAATGAGGGAAATACACATCGATGGGAAATATAGGCGTATCATACATAATTTATATTTGGAGCAAGAAGCAAAGGTCAAACTAGACGACGGCTTCACTGATTGTATTAAGATCATTTGTGGAGTAAAACAAGGCTGTGTATTTTCGCCCTCGCTGTTTAGCCCGTACATTGAGAAGTCCATAAGTGGGCTGAATGATTTGGAATTCAGCATATGAGTAGGAAGAATAAATATATAACATCATGGTATGCAGACGATGCAGCTGTAATTGCAAGCAACAAACACAAATTACAACAGATGTTTGACCAAGAGGAAGAACCTGGAGAAAATATAGGTCTCAAGATGAATACAAAAAACGATAATAATGGTACATTTATTAATGAGAAAGAAAGTTTGAAAGTTAATACGGAAAAGATAGAACAGTAACCAATGATGACGTATATGAGGTGGAAGTAAAGAACAAAATTGCCATGCCACGAAGAATTTTCAACTTGATGAAAAGGTGTTGTGCTCAAAAATTGGAATGAAGATCAAACTGAAGCTACTGAGGGCGTATGTATGATCAGTGTTGACCACCGGATGCGAAGCTTGGATGTAACAAAAGCGATTATGGAAATAAGGATTATGAAAGTAAAATGGTTCGAGAAAGTTGAAAACGATAAAGTAGGCGAGGTCACAAAAAGTTCGAACGCTGATGTTAGTGTTAGTTTTAACTCTAAAATTAACAAATATTGTGACCTCACTTCAAAGTTTCAGATTAAAACTAAGTACATTTTTTAGTGTTAGTGTTAAGTTGATGGTTTCAAAGTCCTTTCAATGTTTTAAACCGAAGAAAGTGTTAGCGTTAACGAATTCACATAGTAAACGTGTATGCCTAAATCCCTGGAGTTAAAACTTTCCTTGAGGTCACTTTTGGTTTTAAAAATGATGTTCACACCATATCTACAGGTAATTGCTGTCGCATGTTTTATTGAACTTCTTGTATTTTAGAAAAAGATTTGTGTTCTTCTCTCAAACTCTCTAGCACCTCAATCAACTTTCCCGTTTTCCATGTATACCGTTCTGCAGACATCTTTCACTATGCGATTTTGTTGTCCAAAATTTTCTATCTAACTATTCTGCAACCCAGTTGAATGTACAACATGGAGTGTCCACACAACGTACGATTAGTTATGCAACTTTTATCTAGAATTTGGAAATTATTCCATTCAGTTTTCTTTTGTATTTTAATAATATCATAATATTGTATACCTTTGTATTCTATATTTTATTGTATATTTTATACTAATGTATAATGTATATTATTATATATTTTATAATTATATTTTATATTATATTTTATTTTTATTGCTTATTGTATATATTTTATATATTTATGTTTACATTATTTTATGCATTATCTTACATTAATGATATATGAATATTGTGTGAATATTATGTGAATATTGTATCATATTATATGAATATTATATGCATATTTTACAAATATTAGGTGAATATTATGGGAATATTTTACGCATATTAGATTTAAATCATACGAATATTATGCAAATATTATTGACACATTTTATGTATATTATGTGTATATTTTGTGAATATATGCAGATATAATACGTATATTATACAAATAGAACAATATGTTAATATTATACGTACATTATACGAATGTTATACAAATATTATATGACTATTATATTATACTAGATGCATTAGATGCGCTAGTTAAATCATGCTTTTTACATTTTGTGCACAGCATCACCATCTGGTCATTATTAGAGCATATAGTAAATATATTGCATCAATACCGCTACATTCCTTCTGTTTGTGATATGTGTCATTGCACATAGCACATTGGAACAACTCACCAAGCTCAATGACTTGCCGGCATTTACTACTTCCGCACATATGCTCCGCACACTCCCCAGTGTTAGAGTCACTTCTCGGCAAATCCTGGGAACTCCGCCGGATTGATTTGATTAGCGACAATAAGCTATTTTTATTCAACTTATTAATTTCAGCTGTTGACATTGAAGTTAGCTCGTCCATTGTCAGCGCTCGAAGTCGACAGAATACCGTACGTTGCTGGCTGTCTGCCGTCGAATGAGCGTGGTAGTGACGTCACCAATAAGCAGATAACTGCAAATAACAAAGATTCGCCCCTCACTTGCGCATTGTTGGATGCTCGGTGGCCAAAATTTGACACGATATTTATCTCCCATCACCAGATTTTTGTGCCCAATTTTACATTCATATGCGCTGGACGTTACGAAATTAATAATATAGATATTTAAAAAAATGATGACATTTTAATAATAAAATAGAGATACTTTAAATCTAATGAAATAAACATATTACCAAATAATTTTATATTTTATATTAATTTAAACTATACGACTTATAATTCTATATAAAATGAAAACAAAACTGAAATATGAATATGAAAAAGAAATATGATATATTTTAATGATTTAATATTACAAGTAACACTATTATTTACTGAGTTTAAGCTCATTTGAGATAAATGCAACTTCACTCTTTCGTTTATTTTTATCACGATACCCTTCCAAGCTTACATTCTCTCACAGAACAGGCTGCGAGTCGTGCAAGGTAATATTTTTACATCAATATGCAGTTGTAGTCCATAAAAGTCGTGCGAAAAATAGAACATATTCGATTTCGCACAACCTTAAAAATCGGACAAGAAAAAGTTGTACAACTTTGTCGCTCAACCCGAGTTGGGTGGAAAGTCGCATGGTGTGGACGCAACTTAAAATGCTATTTTAAAATTAAAACTAACACTAACACAAAAATGCCTAAAGTTTTACAACAATGTAAAGTTTTGAATGCAGGTTTTAAGATTAACGCGAACACTAAATTTTAACTTCGTGTTAAACCTTTTGTGACCTCACCAAGTGTTGCAAATGGCGCATACGAAGAGAGAATTGTTAAGTAGTATCAAAGTCAAAAAAGACCGCTTACTGCGGTCATATTCACAGTCAAGAAGGGCGAGAAAATGAAAGCTTATGTGACCGATATAGAAGGAACACGCAGGAAGGGCAGACCCAGGCGAAAGTGGACGGATGACAGAGACGGTGTCCAGAGCATCACCAGATAGGAAGAAGTGACTGGAATCAACATGAAGCACCGTCACATACCTATGTAATAAGTATTGCTATGCTTTCTCGTTAGTCTTGTCATAAAAATGTTATACATTATCGAGATCTCTATAGTGAATGGATATTGTATCCGAAACCGGTCGAGATATTTTAAATTATTTGTTTAAATTAGCCTTTTTAAAAAAAAATCGAATTCGTTACCCTAATGCTGTCATCATTTACCTAATCTACCTTGAAGTTGATTCAAACGACGATCACAAAAAATCAAATGCATCAATATACTATGGTATAAATTACAGAGATATAGTACCTACTGATCAAGGTTTACAGTATATGTATCTACGGCGAAGATTCCGGGAAGATTAATTATTTAATAAAAAACTGAGTGCAGCCATCGGGAGCTGGGCAAGATTGGAGAATGTGGTAGGTGTAGCAGTTATACTATATAATCTTATCAAGGGAAGCCACTACTAAACTACATACGATAAGCTGTCACTATAATATGGGATAACACACGGATAAGATAATTCGGATATAAATTAGCAAAAAATCCTCTAAGTAATTCATTACAACAACCGCTAGGGGGATGTTTTGGAATTACTGTTTAAAGTACTTCGGTTCCCTATAATTATTAAAGAATAAATCTGTAAATATTCTTATACTAGCATGAAAGAATTTCCCTTGCATATACTCCTAAAAATGTATTTTTCTAAATAATATTTTAGTTCAGTTACAACAGATTACAGACTGAAAAAAACACGAACAAATCAATACACCTACAAATGATAAGTCAAAGTTTAAAAATTGTTTTCGCGCTTACAAAATTCAGATAGGAGTATTAGATGCCTGCTCGCCGCATCTCTATGTAAAGGGGTCTGTCCGTCACGCTTATGTACAAAGTCGTTTTTTCCACAATTGGCGATAAGTCTCAGTTGTTTAAAAAATGTGACATGACCTAATGCAAAAAACGCGCCTGGTTCATAAGTAGAATATTTTTAGAGTTAGAGAACTGCCGAGAGCTAATTTTGTTTATTTTGATTTGGACAACAAATTTTGAAAATGTCTTTTTTGATAAAGTTTTGATTTTTCTTTGAAAAAATAATATTGCACTATTTAAAAATATTATAACATGTAACAATGCTAAAAAAGTTTAATTTACGACACCGCGGATTCCTAAAAATTGCCTAAATTATTAGTAAAGGATTTTTCTCAGAAATTTGCATTTGGTTTTAGTTGAAAATTTGGTATGAAGATAATCAAAGCAAGCAGGCAGACAGACATTAAAGCATCCTCGCATCTGTCGGGAAAATGGAAAGAGGCAATGTGGGCGCATCATTGAATTCACCGGGTCTTCGTGTATTAACTGCTGAGTGATCTGCGATTGGAAAAAGCCAAAATGGAGGCGCTCCTCTGATTGCAGTAACGGCTCACATTTGCTAAACAAAGTTCGAATGCGTTTTCCGCCCTGCCTCAGGCATACTGTACATCACATTAATGTAGAGATTTAAGTCGCAGCTCAATTGTACAGAAGACGAAATAATTTCTTTTCATAATTTAAACACTGAATATTTTACTTTGTACACTAAAAATAACAAACAAGGTATAACATACTGTACATACCTGTTTTTATAGACTACTCCAAAGATTTTGACACAAGTAACCCCACGAGAGACTAATCAAAGTTGAGTGAAAGCTATGGGAGTGGATGAAATTGGCCTCGCTGCCATTGCTATAACCAAACATAAAATATGGATAGGATCTGTCTTAACCAGTAGAAATTAAACATAGATGAGTACGACAAGGATATGATTTATCGCCGTCACTTTTCAATGTGTACACAAATATTATATTATATATATATTATTATATATAGAGACGGGGGTAGAGCTCAAAGAGTAGAAATGTATATGGCCAAGACAGGAGCATAGCTAAGATATTAATTGATAATATTAAAAAGAGTTTCCATTTAATTTTTCGCAAGTGGGTATTTCCTAAGCATCACGGGCGCAACCAGGGTGACCGGTCCAAGGAACAGAGATAATGGCGCCATTTTATTATAGTGGGCGCCCATACAACTTTTTTTTAACAAAAAGGGTGCCCTGAGTGAAACTGCCTCGTTTTATGTAGTACAACTTTATTATCAAAAGAGGCGCCCAGAGTGAAATTGCCTCGTTTTATCTTGTACAACTTTAATAGCGAAAGAGGCGCCTTGAATGAAATTACCTCATTTTATCTAGTATAACTTTCTTATCGAAATAGGCGCCAGTATAGTGAGGTAGGCGCCATAATCTCTAACGGAGGTTCCGGACCTTTGGAACCACCTAGTTGCGCCACTGTTAAAACCGAATTAGAATTGTTAAAAACACTTTTTAAAGTTGTACAAGATCCTTACCAAACGAAATCTTTCCTATGTAGTGAAGCCTCGTTATTCCAGACACGTTGGTTTCCGGAAAAAATCCGGATAAACGGATTTTCCGGACTAATGAATCACTATTTCTCTGGCAATTGAATATTGTTCTAACTGTGTATTCATATACTACTGGCGGCCAAACCAGCATATTCATTTTTTTGCAAATTATCCCAGAGCAATTGTAACTTCCATCCAGTCTATTAGCAAATATAAAGTTTATAATGTAGGCTACTATAGATCAAAATCGAAACGCACCCTGCAAGTACAAATACATCCGTAACTTTTTAAGATTAAATAGGCTTGTAAAAGACTGTCATATTCCGTAGCTTCAATCAATCCATCACCAGTGCCGACATCTCCCACAGGACCGCCCCACCAACTATCCTACTCGTTGTCTAGACGCTCGGTTAGACAGTTGGGTGAAGCAGAAATTTAAATCTCAATTAGTCAATGAGTGTGCACAATATGTGTACATAAATCGCGCATCTATGAGGACAAATATGTTTTAAACATAGGTTTTGGTAGCACGTTCTCCAAGCGTGATCGCGGCTGGATTAATGAAGAATAAATGCATTGCGGAAATCCGTTTCCAAAGAAATGTTGGTCGAATTACCAGGTGTTTCCGGATTAATGGTACCCAGATTAACGAGGCTTCATTGTATGCTTTCAAGTTCGAATTACCAAACTGTTATTTGCGTATTGTCTGTCTTCCTTTATTGTCCTCTAAACGCGAACGTTGATTGCTCGAATGAAGAAGAAAAATAAATACACTTGTAATGTGACTGTACATGAGGCTAACAAGGCCATCTGAGTATAGGAAAAATAGCAACACAGAAGTCGTAAATCAGCTTGAACTAAAGAATGCAGAAATGGCGAGAGCAATCAAAAGAAGTAAGCATACTTTCTATGGACATATCAGAAGACAGGACTGTCTAGATTCTAGAAAGAAGGATTTTAAAAGGATAGAAATGGTGTGGTCGCAAGCCAAACAATGACATATAGGAATGATGATCAGCCAACGCTGCGAACTGTCTTTGGACAGAGAAGATTAGTGGTCCGTGGTAATGCATGGGCTCTGTAATCGTGAGATGTTCAAGATTCTAGGGTCGCCAGAAGGAGACATCATGCCAGAGATCAAAATAGAACTGGAGATAGTAAGGAATGCCGAAAGACCTGAGCTTGGGTTTGAAAAGAAAGCATTGTGAGGTGGCAGCAGAAGAGGAAGGCTTGTTGGAGATGGTGAAGAAAAGAAATTTGACGAAGTATGATGATTGGATGAGAAGAGGTGTGACCTTAGCTATACAAAAGACTAAATAGAGGGAAAGGTGTGTGCGAAAAGGAGGATATTTAAATAGAAATTGAAAACGGAATGATGAATGCCACGAAGACGGCCATCGGGAGAACTGAACTAAAACTCTGTAATCGACCAGCACCAATACAGTTAAAACAGCTAAGGATCGATAGCCATACACGGAATAGACTATAGGATGAACCGTTTTGCACCTGGATATCTAATCAGTGTGTCTCTGTGTGAATTTGTTTGTGTATGATTTTTGCCGCAGGGGGTGGATTTGCTTCTTGTCTTTGTAAAGGTAAGCTCTATCGCCTTCGCATGTTCCAATCGGCGCCTGCATGACCTGTACGTACTTTTTTCACATAACTACAACAGACAACAGCTGTAGTATGCACTGTATGTAGTTGAATCTGGAATAGCGTATATATAAATAAGAGGCGCGGCAGTTGACTTCAGCTGATTTAAATTATGTACTACACGAGTAGGCAAAGCTGTCTTGATGTGAGCTACGTCGAACTACTGGTACCATACGCATGAGCTTCGTCTGCGTTGATTTTACACTGAAAAGGAGCAGATTCAGATCAGGAGATACAGGGTCAGTTATGGTATGGCCTGGGCGCTTTTTTTTAATTTCCTGCGTTATGTGTTATTGCGCACTTTCCTTCGCCCTTTTCTCTGTTGGTTTCAAGTATTGTTACAACCTTCAACTGTTCAAAAGGCAGCAACAGGAACCTGATCCTGCACCGATAGGGACGAGCAGGTTATGAAATCAGAGCTATATAGTGGGACTGGTAGAGCATAATCACCTTAAAAGCTGGCAGTTTAATAAACTCAATGTTTCCTGATTCCACATTAGCAAAGAAACAGAAACATTATACGCTAACGACGTTGACATTTCTCATTATTTCGGCAAGGAAATTTAGGAAGTAAAGTGGGGTTTCAGTGACCTTCTGGTGGTTTGAATCTCACGGTATATAGTCAACGGAAACTCTTCAGAGATTCCAGAACTATGTATATAGCAGACCCAGTAGAAAACGTTTTGGAGAAGTGGGAGCACTCTCGCCAGACATCACAGCGTGTGGTTTTTAGTTGGGCCACGTAAAACTGCTGTAGTGCATTCTTTGAAATTGACGTTAACACCCGTAATCCGTGCCATAAAATTTTTTAAAATAAAAATTTATTTCATTCGTTCTGATTCCTTGTTACGTCATTTGTGTTTTCCTTAACTTCTCTTTTTGTTCTTTATGACCAATATGTGTCTAAAGATCCACAACATAGTATACATTATTTGTTATAAAAAGATATATATATATGATGCCAAAAGTACACGACTGACAATCATTTCTTTTTTGCTTTCTGAAAAGGAGAAAGAAACCAGGCCAACGTTACGGGAATTATCTGATTCCTGATTGGGCAGTTTGAATTCTGAACTATATACTTCTCAGACAAGTGTCATCATATATTCATTCGTCATCGCATGGTGAAATATATTCACAACAAAAAGAGAACTATACTCTTGATGTGAGCACTCTGCCTGTATGGATCAGAATTCTTGGACACTAAAGACACGAGATATAGAAAGGATAGAATTATTTCAAGTGTAAAAACGGAGAAGAATGTTGAAGATTAGTAGGATTGGCAATGCGACCAGCGATGAGGCATTCCATAAAATAAGAGAAAATAGAAAACTGAAGGACACCTTGATTAAAAAAGAAGAAGACATAGCTTGCCAATTTAATAGAAGGTGCAATGGAAGGACGAAGAGCTGAAGGAAGGCAAAAATATAGTAATAGTGGCAGAACTAACAGAAAGGTCTTCTACTTGAGTATGAAGGAAAATACTTTAGACAGAAGGCTGAGGAGATTGTGGATACGATGGTGTGTGGACCTGTCATCTAGGGCAGAACTCTAGATAATGATAAATAAGTTGGAACTATAGATAAAGAGATCATCATCTATTCGCCAGTGACACGTTCCCGTTTCTATTTTCCTCTCATCTAATTTGCCTAAAGCACAATTGGAATATCCTGTCTTCCTTCTTTATTGTGACTTGCAACAATCTTGGGGTTAAAATCTACATTACTATCTTCTCAGTAGTTGTTCGGAAGACTAGCATCAAATGTATTAGTGTTGAATCAGGTGTATATTGTTAGTAAATTTACCGGTAGGACAATATTGCCAACAATTCAATAAATTTAAATTACAAACAGTACATATTGGAAATAAAATTGATTGAAAAAAGCGCACATCAATGTAGCAAAAAAGCGGGCATCAACTTTCCATTGAATGTACAGAGATTGAATGAACACTTCTTAAAGGTTCCTTAAAAGTTCAAAGAAATTGACGTACTTGGTTGCATCAAACTAACTTGATTTTCGTCTGCAGCAACCTTTGCCGATTTTAAAACAGGAAAAACTACACTATTTTTGTCGAAGCGTCCAGTTGAAGTTACATAAAACTTTCCTTCTTAACTTTTAAGTTTTGAGTAAAAATATCACAAGTTTGCAAGTGTCTAAAAGGAAAATTTGAACCATTAAATCTAAAACTATACCATTATATTTGTATTTGAAATTTCGAATGAGAAAAATAATATTTCTAGCTAAACATTACAACAAAGCGTTAAACAGAACAAATCGTCACAAACGGATTCATTACTGTTAATCCTAAGAACTATCACGATTAAAATAACACAAAATACTTACCCTTTTTATTCTCTTTGGGATCTGCGCATCACATTATCAACAGCATTCTTGTGAGATAATCATAGGCTATTTTATGAAACTTTTTCCCGACACACAGACCAACAGAAACATCCTCTTTCATAATAGATCAACACACTTGATTAGTAAATCAAAGTTTGGAAAGGGAGCACACGCGTCATTGTTAAAGTATAGGCCCTAAAAATTAATGTAGACATTGCGTGTCCCATAAATAATGATTTTGTCTGTCAATCATATATTCCTAATTGGAGATATGTTTTACTTTTGTCACCCTATTAGTATATTGTATGTTTCATTTCTTAGTAATCTCATATTAACTATAAAATATGGGCGTCGTATCCAACGAAACCTAGGAACATGCTCTATTTGATGGAATTTCAAGAAACTACATTCTGACAAAATGAAAACGTCTCCCATTATAGAAATACGCGATTGATAGAAAAAATGGCTTTGAAAATAGAAAAAATATTTTTACTAATGGTGTGAATCAAATCTAGAAGGCAAGGAATATAAATA
>JAUYWV010098421.1:0-13773 GCA_032274565.1 Nematoplana nigrocapitula | reverse complement strand
AGCCCTAGCGACGAGACCACTATACCGAGTTCTCCCCCGGCGAGCATAGGAGAACACAGGAGCGCGCCAACTTTGGAAAGCCCCGGCCATTCAATTTACTTCACAGTTCCGTGGAGTCGGTCCGGTGAGCAAAACCGCGTTCACACTACATATTTAATATAGATGAGAAAATATTTTTTGCCACGCCTACGCATGTTGATTCTGGTAATATCATTGGTATAACCTATCATACTATAAGTGACACAATGGGTTTTTATATTGATATACTGTCGTGGAGCAATATGCCATTAAACTCTTATTTTTATTGTCTACTTAATGCATTGTTTGAAGTATTCGAAATAAACAAAATGTTGTCAAGGTTTAATCCTCATTGGCTTTCCGAAAGTACTGGTTGCTAGTGTAACACTAAAGTTCCCGATCCAGTTAATTTCTGCTCGACGTCAATAATTACATGTTTTTCTGTATGTGAATAATCAGTTTAATATTTTTGTAAAAGTCATGTAAGTTTTTTTATTTCAATTGCCTATTTCTGTACAATAACGTCGGATATGTTTTATTTGGTCAAGAAAAACTTGAAATACAAACTTTAATTAGTAGTAATAAATATACAAGAATGAATAAAATTAATATTTGCAAACGTCCATTATACATATAGATATAATTATAATTCATCAATCTCTAATAAAGTGTTTTAGTTATGTTTTCATTACAGTTGTTATTTTTTTAAATATTCTGCAAAATGTTTTAAATTTTGAAAGCTATTTAAAATTAAATAAAGGAATTTCTAGAAAAAAATATAATTAGGTCAATAAAATGTCAGGCATTCCTATACAATTATATACACAATTTTTATAAATTATAAACATTTTCATAATTTTTTAAATATTTTATTTTTATTTAATGAAAAACATAAAAAATAAACTTATTAAAAGTAAAATACAAAAAATAAATTTAATTTAAATTTAAAAATATTAATTATATATAATCATTATTCCTATATTACTAAAAATAGAAATATATATTCTTATATATTAAATTTGATCAAATTATTTCTTAATATATTAATATATTACATAATACATCAGAGTAGACTAATGCAATTATATAGGAATATGATTATTTAATATTATTATTATATTATTTTATAATTATAAAAAATTAAATTATAATATTAATATACAAATAATATTCATACTTATATTTATTTATTTATATATTAAATGATAAAATATATTTCCAAAATTTTATTCAATAAATATTTGTTTCAAATAACTATAATTTAAAATAGATAAATATAAAAGTGAATGTTATTTCTCGGATACTAGAGTTTAATATAAAATTGACTCAATATTTCAGTACAGAGTACCTTTATTTACACTCTTGACAAAGGTACTCTATAATGAAACATTGAGTTAATTTTATATTAAATTCTAGTATCCAAGAAATAACATTCTCTTTTATATTTATCTATTTTAAATAACTGGATACACACCCATCTTCTTTTTCTTTTTGCATTTTGATTAAAATTTTTTAGAAAATAAAAAATCAATGTTTTTTAATGGAAATTATCTTTAATAACAAATAACTATACATCTACTATACCTAATAGGATTTGAAATAAAATTTTAAATATTCTATTTAGATAATAGAAAACATAAAATAGAAACTTATTAAAAGTAATCCATAAAATGAATCAAATTACAATCTTAAAATATTGATTAGAAATATTATTATAATTTGTATCGCACTAATAGAAAAATAATACTTTTATTTATTTTGTATTAAAAATTTATAAATATTTTACTAAATATATATTATTTTAGTCATTATATACATAAATACACAAATAATTACTATTATTATTTATATTTTTTATATTAATTTATTATAATTTTATGCAAAATTAAAGATATAGTTATCATAAAAGAGGTATTATTTTCATTTATAGTTTTTAGACTAAGCTACTATAAATATTTATATCCTTTTCTTTTAACTATTTTGCATATTTTCATTTTTCTTTTTAATTCACTCTCATATATGCTGTTTACACATTTAAAAGATCATATAATTAATTAAATACTTTTTATTCTTTTAATAACATGTCTTCATATATATTGTACTAGCTGGTATACCTAGCATTGCCCGGTAGGAAATTACTGTGCTATTGACAGTGCGGCGCGCGGTGGTGACTGGTAAGAGTTAGCTGTTGTCACATTTTAGACAGCCATAGTGCATGACATACCATCACCTGCCTGCCTGATGCAAGTGATGCAGGCAAAAGAGCAGAGTGAAATAGATGATTCAATGGCCTACACGGCCTTTGATTGGCTGGCTTGGTAGCTGTTGCACTGTCAATAGATAGAATGCTATATTTTAGCCTCCTGATCCCTTGACCTTGACCCCGACCTCAGAGATCGATCTAGCCCCCCCTATGTTACCCACAGGGTTGAGGGGGTCATTCATGCAAAATTTAACGCTATATTTTAGGCTCCTGAACTCTTGAGCTTGACCCCGACCTCGAAGGTCGATCTAGCCCCCCTATGTTATCCGCAGGGTTGAGGGGGTCATTCATGCAAAATTTCGGGTCCGTGGGACCAACTGTCTTGGGGGCAACCCCAAACAGACAGACAAACAGATTGACTTATATATATAATATATATATCAAGCAACTTTAATTTTTTTATAATATTTTAAAAAAATCTGATTTTCTCTATTAATATATTCCAGTTATTTTTTATTTTTTCCTTTTATTTATTACTAATATTTGGCAGTAAATTTTTAGTAGTTTGATTAACAATAAAACTTTTGTAATAATATAGCTCCTTGGCTAGAATAACAGCTTTTCATTTTTATTTTAATATTTATTATGTTATTTTACTCAATTAATAAAACATAATTTAAACTATTAGTCTAGTTGCCAATGTAGTTTTCATATATACCCTTATTCTATGTTTATATCTTTAAGTAACTAGAATAATTTATTAATATTCCCTATTTTTCAAATACTAGGTAAAATTTCCTATATTCTATCATTTATTTTCTATATATTTAGTATATTATTATTAATATATTATAATCTTATACCATAAAATCGACTTTCTTTTTATCAAGCTACTACTTTAGAGAAAATTATTTGGATATGTACTAAAATGGATGAATCAATAACTAACTAGACCAAACTAAATGCATAAACTTGCTCACAAAGACTAGAATCAAAAGTATCATAATATTCGCCCAAATTATACATCTGGAATTATGCCGACAGTTTGGACTAGTTAGAGATATAAAGTGATACAACCACAATCTCTTAAATTGAATGGCTTTCTTTAAATTTCCGTTAAAGACAACCACAAACCGCATGTCTACCGCCGGTGATCGGGAGATCTATAAAACATGGCGGCCAGTCGACTTCGTCGAGAAAATCCAAGCAGCCGAAGATCGTCTCTACTACAGCAGTCGACAGGTTGCCATAGCCTCGCACCAGAAGACAAAGAAGCAGAAGAAGAAAGGCGAGATCACAACTGATCTTCTCCTGAGCGATTTCTTTCTCCATCTCCTGTGGGATCATGTCTGTTATCTGGCTCTACTGGTGGACATGTCGTTCCGTTGGCCTTGGCCCGGCCGATGGTTAGAAGGCGCCAGATTTCTGCTTGTTCTGATGCTGGATTTCTTCGGCGTTATGCGTGCCATGGCGGGCGTTCCGTGGATCCGGGAGGGATACGCCCCCTCGGCAGGTCTGGCGTTTCCTTTCTGGGCAGAGTTCACCCTGTGGGCCCTGATAATCTTTGTCCTGCTGATTGTGCTACTTGTTATCAGGGCAGTGGTTATCCGAAGGAGACAACCGAAGATGCTACTCCAGGTATGCGGTGGCTGTATTTTAATGACGTCTAGGCGATACCCAATGCTTATTTGAACATCGGTTAGTCCTCTTTTTTAAACTGCTTTGAACAGCGCATACTTTTCTGTTGATAGTAATTTGGGGAAAATTATAACTAAATCCAGGTGATTTATTCATAGAATAGAAAAGGTACTTCTGGAAATCCTAGCAGTTACTAAAATTCATCAGTATTTCTTTAGAATATACTTATATGATACAATATAATCCTGGTTAAACAAGTTTGAAGGTACTGTAAAAATGTGCTTGGTACATTCGATGCTTGTCAAATCCAAAGTAATCCGGAAATTGACGTTTGATACATTATGCATCATTTAACGCGTCCTCGGCTCCTTCTTCTTCTTCTTGCATGTCACGCCGGACGGTCCTAGGGCAGGGCCGGTGGCAGAGGGTTGACCAGGGGTCCTCCCTACCTCCACACCCGCCTAAGGTAGGTAAAAGTCTTAGGTGGTACAGGTTGGTCAAGGATATCTTCGAGCACCGCAAAGGGTCTCCAATTCCTACACCGGGGTTCTTCATAGTTTGGACATTGTGCTAGGAGGTACTCCACAGTGTTCTCTTGTCCGCACTCTGGGCAGTCTGAGCTCGTACCTCTGCCGATCCGGAACAGTGTACTGCGCGTAAGCGGGTATCTGCCTGTTCGGAGTTCGACAATGAGTCTTTGGCCTTTCCTGTTCAACGAGTCCAATTCAAGTGTCGGCTTCAGATGGGGGCGATTCGTCGCACGTGCCTGGACCCACTCCATTGCTTTTTGGTGAAGAGCTACACTTGCTGTTCTTTCCAGTTATACTTTTAGCTGTTCTGTGGGTAGTGCGTTAATTATGTTCATACCAAGATTCATCTAAAACCAATCTGAAATTCCTGAGAAAATCGACTTTGAACCTGACAGACCCTTTTACAAAGATACGAGGACGTATCTAAAATACGCATTATATCTGAAATTTAATATATGTGTACAATACAGTATCTGCCAGAAAAATAAACGAGGTATTTGTACATACCAACAAAATTTCTAAAACAGAAACAGTGAGATATGTGCATGGTAAAGCTAAGTACAATCATTTCGGTGGATGAAAAATGTTAGTTATGTTCTTCTGTTTAAAAATAGTAGACGAAATGTTCATCACGCCTGTTTCGATCTTGTCGAAGCTCTGTACAGTGACGTAATTGTCGATTGTGCCAGATAGAATTCAAAAGAAGACCGGAGTTTCTTTTGCCTACCAAGTGAAAAACCGCCAGAAACCGAAATTACATTGTACATATTTTAGACGCGTGTCTACTCTAGTTGATGTATTTCATGCTCTTTGGCAGCAATTCACACAGACAGACTTTCGTTCTTGCAATTCCCCGCGTCGGGCAATCTCCACTTCTTCTTTTTCGTGGACGGTGCCTGGGAACTAGTTTATGCGCCCAAATCTCTTAAGAAACTTGATTTTTCTTGCCCACTATCGACTGGTCCACCTCGGGCCGTTCAGGAGAATGTGCTCTGCGGTGTCTTCTTCTTCTTTATCGTTACAGTCCTTGCAATAGGAGTCCCCTGCTTTCCCTATCAAGTGTAGGTACACTCCAAGAATGGAACTCTTTCCCGTTCGTAGTTGATGTATTATGATGGCTTCCTTGGGGTTGAGTTGGTCCGTGTTCGGAGGAGATGAGCCAACTTCATGAACGAATTTGGAGTGGTTGTATTCCGTGCTGGCTGTTTGTACACGCCTTCTTCTTCTTCTGCTTCCCAGACCTGAAGGCAATCCGCTGTCATGTAGCGGACCAGCATTCCATTTGTGATCTATTACAGGCCGTCTCAGATGATGGTGATGAATGCCCTGGGGGGGATGCAACAGTCCACCTCGAAAAAGTTGAGGGACGCCCGCGTCTCGTGCCATTGCATGGACGGATTAATAGGTGCACCCTACACACAAGCGCCTGTGCCCGTTCGCGTCCCCTCAGCTGGCGTGAGTCTCTTCATGACCGTACCAGTACAAGGGACCCCAGCCTGCCCCGCGTGGAGGTGAACAACGACTTTAGGGATCAGTCCAGTCAACTTTGACCTTCTCTCCTAAAGGACACAGGTCGCCATCGCCGTTTTAAATGAGTGTTCACAGCAGTTGCCTGCCCACCCAAGTGATCTCTCCCATTTACACGTGTCATTTGTCGCCGCCTCATCAAGCACATCAGTCTGGTCCATGATTGGTTCATGTTTTGCTTCTTCATCCGCCTTCTCCTTCCCTGGGATGTTGTAGTGGGAGGGTAGCTATTGCGTCTCTACTTTCATTTCTTGTCCTACTATATAGGTATTGACCTAGTTTTAGGATACGATTTACCATTCCCCTTCTGTTTTTGCTGCTTGCATTCTTTAGTTTCTCGAGTTATGACTTGCCATCGGTTTGTAGCCGGACACTCCTTTCACTCGGAGTGTCCGGCTGTGCGTCCTATTCTGATGTTGGCCTTCCGCATATTTCCCCAATTATTCCCTGCAGCTGGCCGATTTGCGAAGAGCGGCCATTCTCCTGGCTCAAATTCTCGCCATCCCCCTCGGTCTGACAATGGGTAAAGTGTTCCACTGTTCCCCAATCAATCCGGCGCAGACGACCACCACGGGGAACTCCCCCCAGACCTACATCGCCTATGGCGACGAGAATGTCATCTGGCGTATGGACGTGGACAACCAGCTGCTCTGCTTCTCCGCTGCCGGTGGGGCGCATTGGATCTATCTGGTCTGCGCGCTGCTCACCGAGGCGATCGTCTTCTCCCTTTTCCCGGCCTACATGATTTGGAAGACGTCAGCCCAGTTGTCGAATATGAGCGCTGACCGACACGAGGCCTACCTCAAGGTAAGATGTGAATCAAATCAGCTGGCATTCTTTCCTATTCACCGCTGAAATTAACATGACGTAAATCAAAACGAAATAACATATTTCAGTTATTATTAACTTGACTGATAGTTACAAATGAGCCATTGAAAAACGTGTTTACTTCTCCACTGATTGAAGGTTCTGATATGTTTGCATTATTTTTTTGTGGCTTCATTCCAACTTCGAGACGGAGCTTACATGTGTCGGCCAAGACGGCTAATATCCATAAGAAAGCTGATATCGGCTTCCCCTTGATGCCGCAGGACCTGGGTCTGGGCGACCAAACTGCTTTATACGTTTAGCCCTCCACCTATCAAGAACAAGCAGAAGTTGGGCGGTGGTTTGAGCGTCAAGCCTACACTCTTTACAGATAGAGACAGATCTTGGCCTAGCCTGAAAAGGTAGGCACGGGCCAACCGAAAGTGCCCTGTTCTCAATTGGGCCAACTTTGTTCTGTCCACACCTGCCATCTACTCTTCATTCTCTTTTTGTCTGGTTTCCTTCCATTTGGTTTTTTCATCTAGTTTTAGCGGTTTTGCTGATTCTGTTCTTGGCAGCTGACAGACTGATGGGTACGATGGACAGGTCCATTTTCGTCGCTTGCTTAGCAATTTCATTTCCTAGCGTGCCTACATGGCTAGGGATCCACTGCAGGTGGATGGGGCAGTCGCTGTTATCTGTTGCTATGAGAGCAAGCTTAGACCACACTCTGTCTCCAATGTCCTCTTTTTGGTGTTGGGAGCCGCGCCACAGCTGATGAATATAGCGCCTTTGCTGTCAGATAGGATGACAATTCGTCGAGGATGTTCGTGCCTCGCGACAATAACTTTCGTTGCTTTTTCAATGGCTATCATTTTGGCAATGAAACTGGAGCAAAAAACACCTGCTGGATGTTGTAGCACTTCCAGAATTTCCATTTCTGCTCTATTTTGTATCGGAAGTATTCCTCCGCTACCTCATGTACGTTGTCCTTCACCTACAGAGCCGTCTGTCCAGGCTACCACATCAGCTTCTTCCATTTGAGGGCTAATCCCATGGTGGAAGTGTGGGATAGTGCAGGACTTCTTGGACTTGATGATAGTCTTTTCTCATCTCGCTAGTATTGATTTCCTTGCAAATTGTCTTGTCAGTGTACCGCTCACAAACGGACGTACTCCATATCGACCATGTTGTTTCAATTTTAGTAATGTAATCCCTGTCACACTAAGTGGAGTTGTTGAAGTTCTTCCAAGCAGAAACCACATCGCATCGTCTTATAAGCAGAAACTGTGATATGATATTGTATACAAATCAATTGACTGGGATTCATTTAGCGATGTGCGATCTACCGTAGACGTAACCGACTTTCGGTTTAACGCGAGAGAATGTTTCGATATCAGTGCAAAAAGGAAGCAATTTTTACAATAAAAAATGCACAAATACATTCTGGTGACCCGCAGGTAAATCATTTCGCCATTCGTGTCATAATGTACTTTTTCTTCGACATTTTATTTTTGGGATTAAAGAATATCTGCCTCGTGATCAAATTTCATTGCATTACATCCAAATTCTAGCCAATTTAGTCTAACTCTACCAATGCATACTATCCAGTATGCTATACATAAGTATTTAGTCTCTCGGTAGCCAGCTGGACAAACAAATGCAGACATCTTGCTGTCTATGTGAGCTATCTGCATATACAGTAGGAGGAGGGGCGCTTTATACTGTCGTTTATGTTCAGCGATTGCAGACCTTATATATGAGAAGAGCAGTTGTGCAGTTATGAACAACACTTACAGTGGAACGTTGGAGTGGTTAATGACAAATGTCGGTGTGCTGCGACAAGGCTGCTTCCTATCATCAAGAATGTTCAAATTTTTTACCTGATCAGATTTTGATGAAGGCATTAGATGACTATAATGATATTGACTTGATAGTAGGAATTCGGACAGAGTTGAGTGGACTGACAAACCAACTTGATTCTACGTCAAGAAGATATGGATGGTAGGAAGTAAGCAGCGAAAAGAGTAAGATCATGTTGCCAGATAGATGGCACCACAGACTTCTGTATTAATATAGAAGTCTGTGGATAGCACCCACAAGACATCGGTGACAGCACGCAAATAAATGGGAAAAATTTGTAATGAGTAGATCATGCAGTTTTAGTACTTAAATGTAGGCTCCTTAATTATGTATATTACCGGCGAAGTGACATGCGGGATGGAGGTGAAACGTAGAATAGCGATAGCAACTGCGCATCTGGGAAAAATGACCAGAATCTGAAGCAGCAAGAGCATTGAGAACATCAATAGTAGTATTTCGATACGAATCAGGACTTAATCGGCAAGCATAAAGAGAAGAATATAAGCTTTATATCCAGCTTCATTAGTACCATTAGTCGTTTTAATAACAACCTTTTCATACACATATCCAATTCTTGTCAATATAATTGATGCACACATCTTCCCATACTGTATTGGCCACTACTTTATTCATCATTTCAGCTCAAGGAGACGGAGTACGAATTGGGCCTGGACTCCCTGTGGAAGACTCAAGATTTTCCTCTCTTTTCCTCCTTCCGCAAAAAGGCCGCCTATTTCCGTACGGGAGTTTATCTGGCCAAACTGCTCGCCATTATCTTCTACGCGGCGCTCTTCAACCATATTGTTGTCCAGGCGGGACTGTTCGCCGCGTTTTTCATTCTCCAGGTAGGTTGTTGTTGTTCAGTTGGTCTCGTCAGGGGAGCCGGAGCTCCCTCAGATACGAGTCCACCAACACGGCTTCCTCTGAGAGCCCGTACCGGCAGATACATCTAACTTGGGTATACAAAGTGTCTCAGATGGGATGCTAAACCGTTGCATATCCCCCAGATGTGGCTGTATGATTAACATGAAAGAACAGCGGTGGACACCAGCCCTCACCCAAACAATATCCAAACTTTCTAAAGCATTATGGGCCTCAGATGGGTGGTCGCAATTTAACCAAAAGGCTTAACTTCCACAGAGCACCACATATGTGTGTGCCCAATAGTCTAACCAAGATATCCCCAAGTCTGTGTATTCGCACCACTACTCAGGGTGGTCCCCAGGACACAGTGTTCGTCGAGGCACTGGATGTTACACGATTGTTGTTGTTGTAATTCGCGTCAGGAAAGAGAGAAGGAAATGAGAAGATAGAGAAAAAGAGAAAGAAGCGAGAGAGAAAAGGATAAAAGGAGAGAGAGAAAATATAAATCGAAAAGATAGAGAGAGAGGGGAGAGAAAATGGAAGAGAAAAGAGAAAGAAAAAATGATTGAGTGAGGAAAATAATATAAGAGAAAAAGAACAGATTGAAAAATAGAGAGAGAAGAGAGACAATAGAGAGAGGAATGAGAGAGAGTTAGGCTCAATAGCCATGTATTTCAAATATTGTTTATTTGTACATAGTTTTGTAGATTTTAATAATTTCTTTGTCGCTCTGTACACACAATGGCGTGCTATTTCTTTATTTGAAGGCTGTAGTCTTTGCCGGAATTCAACCCTTCCGAGTGACCTGTTTCACGTGGGCATTGGTCGTCAGCTACCTCTCTCTGGGATTCAGCGCTCTGGTGGGAGCTCTTGTGGCCACCTATCCCGTCACCGCCACCCCCACGGCCATGCTCACTCCCGACTACGCCTTCTGGCTCTTGGTCATCGGCCAGCTGGGCTGGCTGATCGGTCTGATGGTTTGTCTGGTGCTGCTCTGCGCCAAGGGACGGCGGGGTCTGTGGCCGTCACTCAACTCGAAATCTCTGGCTAAAATGGAGCAGAGGAACGCCGAGTATGTGTTGGCCAGGCTGAACGCTCGTGGTGTGATTGGTGAGTTGCTGATGAGATATATCTTTGGGATAAATTAAAATTTTATATTATAACTTCTTTACTCCAATTGTATATTGCGACCTTCTAAAGACCTTGATTTGTAATACGGTTAAGGGAACGTGCCAGTGCCCTTACCTCCAGGAGGAAAGAGAGAGAAAAGAGAAAGAGAAGAGAGGTGAGAGTATACAGTGACAAAGTCAGGAAGAGAGAGAGAGAGAGAGAGAGAGATGAGAGGAAATAAAAAACGGGAGAGAAGAGAGATAGCGAGTAGAAGAGAGAGAGAGAGCGAATGGAAGAGAGAAGAAAGAATTGTGGAGAGGAAAGAGTGTGAGAGAGGTGAAAGAGAAATAAGAGAGAGGAGAGGAGAGAGAAAAGAGTGAGAGAGTATAAAAGAGGCAATAAGCAGATGTAAGAGAGTAGAGAAAAAGAAGAAGAGAGAAACATGAGAGGAAAGAGAGAGTGAAAAAAGAAAGAGAGAAAGAAAAGAAAAAAAAATTGAGGAAGGTTGGAGATATTTCTTAAGTAGAGAAACAGAATGGAGAGAGACAAATTATAGGATGTCCCAGGTAACACAGCAGTTTGCCTGCCGGAGCAGGCACCCCCGCCATTAGAAGACGGCCTTCTGAAGTCATCGATCCATTGGTCACTCTCTTATATACCTCCTTTGCAACGGTAATGCACCCTTTCGTTTGTTTTCTTCTATAGGCGTTGAGTTTTCTGAAAACCTCCACCTTCTCCTTCACTGTGCTACTCGCCTCCTCCCTATTCTTGGCCATTCGTCCGTCATTTATCGATCTGTGATGACACCCAGACTGGGTTGTTCAGATCCCACGGCGTCCCCATCATCTGGAGGGGCTGGAACATCCCACAATGACGGCACGGTGGAAAAAATCGCGTCGATTTTCTTTCAACAACTAATATTAACCGTATAGATAAGATACGATAAGATAAGATAAAGTTTATTCAACGCAAAAAATCCGAAGATTTGGCATAATATGAGGTACATAAAGTATCTTAGAGAAACGTATACGACAAGACAGTTGTAAAAACAGAATTATAAAAAAAGATTGCTGACGCCAAAGGGGATTAAACTATTTTGAAACCGCGCTGTTCTACACCGAATAAAAAAGGGGACTCTGTTGCGAAGAGATATATGTACAGGGGGTTGGCGGTACGACTCGAGAAGATGACTGACATTATTACCGTATATGATCTTCTTTAAAACAAAAACGAGCACAGAGGTCAGTTCGACGCACAGATAGACTTGGAATATTGCTGAATGCGACAGCATCATTGTATGAAAAGGGTTTGGGGTGCGTTTATAAAAAAACAGAGGTTACATAAAAAATCACATGCAAATAACATCTGGACAGTCAGTAGTTTTCTCCTACTTTAACCAGTAACCAGTGGCCCGCTGCAGCTACGCGTGCAAGTGAATAAAGCACAACGCGTTCAAGTTAAGTAGGAGTTTCTGTGCAGCGTGTGTTCGGCGTACGTTCAATCACCTTCGAGGTTGTCCGTTAGCTCAGCACCGTAGTCTTGGTGGTCTTCAACGCGAGATAGTTTACGCTAGAGTGAGAGAGTGTGAGTCGACAGAAAGAATTAATAGATCAGTTTGGCTGACTGTGCAGCTTTAAGCGAGCCTGTGTGTATGTAAGTGAGTAAATCAAGTCGCACTCACTCTCTCTATCAGCAAATTGACCAATCAGACGACGCGTTCTAGCGTTACGCAACCGACCGACCCAGGAATCACGTAGCTTGCTTAATAATGTCGATCCAAGTGGGATGAGTGATACTTGGCAACTGGTTGAGATACTGGAGCCCTTGAGAATAACTACAAGCTCAGTCAATTTCAGTCACTCCCAAGGTAGCATTGAAGTTGAGGTTCTGAACCTGTCCCAATCAATCAATGATGTACTTGAGAAGTGAAAGTGCACAGTATTATACCTACTTTATTACGCCAAGGCGTACGACCTGGTTTGGCAAAAGGTATCAACAGCGATTACGTCAGATTGCTCCAACGCTGGATGGCAAATATGAAAGCAGCTGTAAGAAACAATGCAAGGTTGGAAAATGGATGGTATACTCGAGGAAGTACTACCACAAGGAGCCGTGCTTTCACCACATTTGTTCCGTATTTTCATCAACGATTTGGAGAATGTCTTACCGGACGGAGTCCCTATGAGAATTGCAGATGCGGAGAAACTGGTACAAGAGGGAGGCCGCGACAAGAGCCAAATATGGCTATTCCAAGTAACCATCGCAAATTGTGAAACCTCAGTCTTCACAGTGAATGCCGCGGAGGTAAAGACGAAACCAAGGATTTATATCTAGGGCAGCCTATTCCAACATTCTAATGAGTGCCTTACGACATCACTGAAGTTTGGGGAACGTGTGGAGACCATGGGTGATGATACAGAACCGTCTAGCCCTTGAAAGACAACCTACACATTAGTATAAACTTATTTATCTAATGTTCTTTTAGCTTGGATTTTGATGTGTGATGTTTGGTCCACAATGTTGTATGAGATCTGGACCATTGTGGAGGCCCACCTGCAGGCGGCTGAAATGTTGTTCCTACTCACAATGTTGAAGATCCTGTGGGTGGACAGGGTTTCCAACGAGGAGGTGCAACGGGCGAGAGCAGGGCTTCAACCCTGACTTCCTCCCCGGAGACCGAGACACCTTCGTCCTGGGGGACTTTAATGCCCACCACGGGTCGTGGGACAGTAATGACAATGAGGACGAGACGGGGCGACGGCTGGAAGACTGGGCCATGACCCATGATTTCCTCCCTCTTAATGACGGATCCCATACCCGGGTTAGCTACAGGGGGAGTGGGACGTCACCCGACGTCTCTTTTATTCACTCCTCTTGGGAGCCTCTGACAGCTTGGGCGGTGGACGACCACATTGGCTCGGACCACCTCCCCATTATTATCCACCTGGAAGGGCGGCGGCCCACCCCCCCACCACGAAAGGCGGCGAGGTTTGCCTTTAAAAAGGCAAACTGGCCAAAATTCAACACAGTCCTTGACTCCCTCCTCCAGGAGTGGAATGACCCTCCCCCCCGCTCTCCGACCGAAGCCAACAATCGGCTGTCCGAGGCGATCCTCGGGGCAGCAAAGGCCGCCATCCCAAGAGGCTCCCGCAGAACGGAGCACGCCTGGTGGACCCCGGAGGTCGAGGCCAAAGTCGTCGCGAGACGGCAAGC
>JAUYWV010098410.1:0-13774 GCA_032274565.1 Nematoplana nigrocapitula | reverse complement strand
AGTCATATAGAATAAATAGTGACAGCCCTTCTGGAATAAATTTATTTCAGTCAAGGACAAATTTTCAGCAATGTTGTGAAATTTTGGAATCCTTGCTGTAAAATCTTGAATTTTAATGATTTTAACTATAAATCAGTATTTTTGGTTAATAATTTACATATTTTTATCTAATTCATGCTGTGAAATTTACAGCAAAAAAATATTTTCAGAGGACATGTCCTCCGAAACAGTACTTTATTCTAAAGGGGAGTGACAGTAGTGAGTAAGTAGTTAACTTAAAAAATGTTAATCGACTTGTACTATGACTATGTGCAACTATTTTTTTTACACTCAAAAACTTGTTGTAGGTCTGGTCTTGGATTCTCATTTTTGGAATAACTGAACATCAAACATACATTTCTGGTTACTTATACTTGGCCTTAGATAGAAAAATCTAATTTGCCAACTATACTTACAATTATAAACAGTACATATGTTGCATACTAGCAATATTGTAAAAATTAATCAACATCTTGCACGTTAATAATAACCACTAATCAATGTAAGTGTAACTGTAATGACTAATAAATAGTATTGTGTTCATGTGTTTTGTTAACATATCAAAAGCTTTGGCGGATTTTCCGGCATACTTTGCTACAGATTTTTCAGAGAATTTTTTTATAATGTCTACTTCTAATTTCATATATCTCCAAAAATCAGTGGCAAAATCTGCAGTAAAATAAAATCATTGGAAAAATCTGCAGCAAACGTTGAACACGTTTTTCTCATAACATCATTTTATCACACTCATAGGTGATACACACAAATATTAAGCGAACTGCATTACCTGTACATGATGCAACTACAACGGTAGGCTTATGAGCAGTTACGTTATAAAAGCATGACATCTTCAAAATAACTTGAAAAGAGATTTGAATAAGTAGCCTATTTTCGTTTTATCGCATTCTCTTTTTTGAGAGACAAAAGCAAAATTAAATTTATCTACTGGCTAAATGGCATACTCCGAAAAAACTTATAAGGAACTAATAGGGAAATCTTTCTGGAAGGGAACGAATCGTCCATCAATCCTCCATGCAATGAAAACCTGCAAGTGTAACAAAGGTCGAATAAATAAGTTAAACATAATCCAGAATAAGATTATGAAAAGCATTCTTAATATGCCATGGAATACACCAAATAGTTATATAAATGCTCAAATAGAAATAAGTAACCACAAATACAGGGATATAAAACTAAAACTTAGTATGCTACAGCACTGTCTTAAAAACACTCAATATCTATAAAAGATACTATGATTAATAACTATAATTATGATTAAAAATCTGCAGGGAGTATATCTAAGTGAAATAGACTGGACGGTGGAGTAAAGAATAACTCCTTATCAAAATAACATGTTTTATTGAGAATGAAAACAGCGTTCCTGTAAACAAAGAAAAGAATAGAATACTATTATACAGTAGGCCTAAACACGAGCAGACTAAGCGCATAACAAAAAACAATAACAATCAAAATAAACAAACACACAGGCATAGAGAATAGCAACAAAACATGACTATAGTATGTAGGCTAAAATCCCTTCAAGTACGACTTTATGCCAACGTATATATCAAGCTGCATCGGAATGATAAAAAATACCCATCCTCATCAACCAACATGTATATTTCTGGTCCCTTTCAAATGCCAAATAAAGAGGCGCAAGGTAATTTATTGGAATTTTCTCTTATCTATATTTTAAATTACTATTTATATCTTCATATTTTCGACGTCAAAGTGAAAGAACTCAAACGACACTCTTCCACTGATTTCGTGTTGATTGTAGTCAGTTATGATTCCCTGCAGACTTTTTGCTAGCTATCATAGTTTGCTATTATTTGAAAAAGTTTATCCAAATTTATTTATAATTTTATGCGCAATATAGTTCGTTGTGTTCATGTTTTTTATTTTGTTTTATGCACGTACGTGGGTACTATACGCCAAAAGTAGATTCATTTGCGAAATTATCAGACAATTTCCTTCCGAGTAAGGACGGGTATACCAGCTATTGTGTTCATATATCGATCAATAACTCTGATCTCAATTATGGGTTTATATGAATAAAATTATTGTTCGTTGAATTTCCATACTATAAATTAAACTAAAGATTAAAAATAAAAATAAAATTTATATTTACATAAAACATTAGCTGAGTGATCAGAATACGTTAAGTCTATATACTGAAAAGTAAACAAGTGATATTTATTTCTATGCATGAAACTCAGATAAAAAAAATTTCATCGATCGGTTAAATAATATCAGTGATCGAAATATTCGCTTTTGTCCTTGTGGCAATAATCAAAGACAATTTACACTCAGGACTGCTACTTAATAATAAAGCCGGAAAGAGCATGATTTTGAGCTACACATTTAAAGCAATTAATAAATTTAAATGTACAACGATATGAACTAAGCAAACATCAACTTTAGACAAAACAATCAGTGTAGTTAGAGGTGTTATTTCGTGTACATGTTATTTAAATGTTGCCTAATCCTTGTGTCAAAATCTAGGAAGACAGGCAAAGGTCGATTACTGTTAACAGGGTCCTGACAACCAGAACGTTCTTTGGTAATAATTATACACGATACACACAACAGAGCAGTGCGACAAATGAAGGGAGAAATAAATGTAATGTGTCAGACACGACGATTCAAAACAGGGCACGGAGATTTGATCGAGGAGGCAGGATTTGGCGACGAAGACGATGAGGGGCAGGTTGATGACGCCTGACCACAACCAGTGTGGAGAAGCTCCTGGGTGCTGGCTCCACTGCTTACACTGGATTCCGATGCGCCCGACAAGAGAATGACATCACCTACTTCTTCCTCGTCCTCTTTCAAACCTCGATGAGTTGGCTCCTCCTCGGTGGTTGTACACGGCATGCAGTTAACTGGAAGATTACAACGAATGAAATAATTACAGTACACATACACACTAACCAATGATAATTTTAGAGTCTCACTGACACTACTATACGGTGGCTAGTAGATCTAATCTGCTTTTGTGGTAAATAAATAGCCAGAAGGCAAAGAGGTTTTCCAATGTGCAAAATCTATTCATTTAAAGATCATGTTTCAGTACTTAGCTTAGTTGGCTGCAAAATAGACGACACTGAATTCGGGACATCACAAAATTGGTGTTCCCTCTCAGTAGAGTCTATCTCTCATTGGAGTTGCTTGTGGATTCTTCGGGTCGGTAGGCAGAAGTGCCTAGTTTTCTGCACTACTTTCAATGTGTACGTCTGCCTTCTTGGTGTTGATAAGGTGCTCTCTTACAACACCCATAACATTCGGGGTATCTACGACTTCTTTATGCATTCCCTGTCAGCTTATCATTAATCTCTTTCATCGATGTTTACTCCAGCAATTTTCTCAGGGTTATTTCGTTGGATGGATTCAACGCAGTTAGTATACAGCATTCCTTTCATTCAGTTTTCAACGGGACTCGTGGAGTGAGTCTGTAGCAAATATCCCACGTTGACAGTGATCGTCTTCAATTGAGAGATTCACACATCGCCTCTACTTCCATAGGCTTGCCTAATGACTTCTGAAAGTTATTTAACTGTAATTTCATCCTGATTGAAGACCTCTTTGCACGGAACCACAAGCAAAGATTAATGCATCACACCAGTTTTCAATCACTGTTTCAACCTCAGTATTGGCAGTTCCCACAGGCCATTCGTCTTCTTCTTCCCGGTCCGGTTCAGTCCGGCGGGCGTATCAGCGCCCCAAACTCCATGAGAAAACAGAGAGCGCACATACCATCCGCCATTACACCCAGCGCAGGCGCTGGGCACAGGAAGAGGGCCCAAGTGCCCGCGTGAGTCGGACACGTCAGCAGGAGATGGGAAGGTCTTCGGGGTCCCAGGGCAGGAGGGGGAGTCCTTTTCCCGATGCGGTGGAGGCAGGCAACTAGGGCTGGGGAATGCCCTGTTCTAAGTTGGGCCCAGGAGAGCTTGGGAAATTAAGTTTTATTACGTGTAAAATAATGAACTGACTGTGTAAATTATAATGTAAAAATGGACTATTATGTCATGATTTTTCTATTGACATTTGATCTACAGTATATGATGCTTCATGACGCTTTATCACTGGTGTACAGCCTTCCTTTTATCATAAATTCAATTGTTTAATTTATTATTTTTAAACATCATAAAAATGGTTTAATCCTCATACTTCGAGGTAGAAAAATAGTAGTATGTAACACTATTTTAAAAAAGAAAAAAAAAGAAAAGATTTTTACTTACTAAAAATACAAAAAAGAATTCGCTATTCGCACAGTATTCGTATTTTATAATAAAAAGTACTGTATCCTTTCATTTTGTAAGAGTCGAAACTCTATGCGTTAGACGACATAAAAAAACAACGACCTTCCTTCCTTTCTATGGGATCCCAATATAGTTGCGAAAGCTAGAGAATATCGCTAATTTTAGAAAATCCCTCACCTTCATTGGTATCGACGGCCCTTTCGCTTCCAGTCACTTCACATTGTATTCTTCTAGTAGGCGTATCGGTCGCTGATACGTGTGGTGTTGGCTGATGCGTTGACTGCAAAGTTGGTTTGGCCGGTGCATTCCTTTGTAGTAGAAAATTTGAAATTTCAGAATAAAACATGGACACAATGCTTCAACAACGTGTGGATGTTAGATCAAAGTTCTAAAAAACTTCAACCACACCAAAGATTCCCTTAAGGACAGTCTGTTACGATAATGGACGACTAGAACTCCCCGAACTATTGGCTCGTGAGGTCACCAAGGGACGTCTGTTCATTCATACAATCCTACGCTCCTACCCCATAATCTACAATCTCTCTTACTTGCTTGCTATAGACGGGTTACCTGAACCGCTCTTGATGACTTAGCACCTTTCCTGATATGATGCGACTTCTTCTTCTTCCCATACTGTTGCCGCGCGTCGCGGATAAAGGCGGGCTACCCAACCGGAGGGTCGGTTCGCCCGATCTGCCTAAGGAATTTCCCAACTTTGAGTTCATCGTCCAGGGCCCCGGAGAGACTGGGCGACGGGCCCCAGAGGCGAAGTCGGTAGGGCACCCAGGCCGGGCACTCATATAGGAGGTGCTCGACGGTCTCCATTTCCCCACAGTTTGTGCACAGAGGATCGATCGGTGGCTCTGTTTATCTTGTGCAGGGTCTGCCGCACAAATAAAGACGTCCCTGTGCGGAGTTGGTGGATGGTACATTCCAGGTGTCGGTTGACTGCCGAGATGGTATACGGCTTTCCTTTGGTGGCCAGGAACCAAGGTGAGGGCGACTTGCGTTGGTAGCAGTAGGCGACCCTTCCCCAAAGACACGTGCTAAGGGGGTCCTCCGCCCAGCTCCCCGGGCCAACCGATCTCGGCGCCCCACTGCTTAAGCAGCACCACCGCCCCCACGGGGTCTGTCCAGAGAGATCCGGGAATAAGGTTAGTAAGAAAAAAGGAGCATGTAAAGAGATGTGTATTATGTGTATTCAGGTTCCTACGTCGCCGCCTGTTCGCGGTGGGACCACAGCCTTCGTGGCTCAAAAGGCGACAATTCCCCCTGCCCTCCGAAAGGGGGGCCCAATGCCCGGGTTTTTCGGGTCGACAGGTCACTCGCGTTAGTCTGCCAGGGTGGCGCTGGTGTGTCGCTTGATAATATTCCTCGCCGAGTTGAGATCAATGGGTACGGCTCCCTGGTCCAGGTTGGAGGCTGTGTCGGCTAGGCTGTCGGCGCGCTCGTTGCCAGCAATGCCTGGATGGCCGGGCACCCAATGGACTGTGATGTGTCTCGTGGCGTCCGTGATTGAGCATATAGCGCTCCAGTGGGTCACCGGCCACTCCAACCTTTCTGTATGAACTTGCTGACAAGTCCGCTTGCGAGGGTGCCTAACTCCCCTCCAAACTCATCCGCTATACCCATTTCCATTTCTGTCAGATCACCGAAATGGCAATCCTCCTGCCAACATTTCAGCCACCAGATATCACCTCTAAAAGACAATTTTCTCCTTTCTCACTCCATACGCACGAGCCTCTTCCGTCTTCGCTTCTCATTCTCTTCTTCCTCTTCGATACCCGCAGCTACTGACTGATGCCAATTCCGCCTTCGCTTCCCATCATCTTCTTCCTCTTCGATACCAGCAGCTACTGACTGATCCCAGTTTCGTATTGTTAAATCGCCTCTATTGATATGGCAGGTTTGGCTGATTGGAAATCGAGAGGGATGTCTGATTGGTTTAACGTTGTACCTTCATTGCACCTTGGCCTCGTCCGCCAGGATCCCGAGGGAAGGCTTTTCACCTAGACAATAAAGACGGACGAAATGGTGGGAGGGACAGTGAAGGAATAGGTGAGGGAGATCCTCCGGGAGTCGGAGGCAGAAAGGGCAAAGAGGGGAGTCGGCGATGCCGATACGGTGACGGTGGGCGGCAAGAAGAGGAGAGTGTCCGGTTCGCAGCTGAGATGGCTGTGTGAGCTGGGATCCACTGAAGTGTGGTGAGGTTGTTCCTTTCCGATAGGTCGAGTAGGCCCTTTCGGATTGGGGTATTCAGCGGGTCAGTTTGGGCCTTGCGCCAGCTTTGAAAGGACTGATTGTGAGTTACCTCATAGCATCGTCGAATCTCCTCCAGACTTTCCCACAATATCTTTTTCGGCTCATCGTCTCTCCAATTTTGATCCCTCTAGTGGCACCTGATCAGGGCCAATCAAATGCTTTGGCTCACTCTGCATTAGAGGTACCTCTATCCTCTGAAAGGGTTTGGAGAACTCGAACACCACAACCATCACGAATGAATAGGTAAAAATAGATCCAGAAACCGTCAAACCTACGTCAGCTCCAGCTACAACGCAGTGGTCAGAGCTTCTTATACTGGTAACTACTAGAGTCATTCCAATGCCCTCAGGCGTCTTCTGATCACGTCAATCGTCCTCTAGGAAGAGGAAGCGGTCGTTCACATGTCGCCTTTCGCCGCTAGTCCTGCAAGCATCCCACCGCCTTTCACTTCCTCTACGGCACTCATAAAGTTATCGTAAAAAAACAGGAACCCAATGAATAAAAGGTATATTTGTTGAAATAAACCTATGTAAAAATCGTTTGTACACTAAACTACTCATACTGTTATCAGTAGTATTAAAAAGAAATAGCTCTAAAATGGCAAGGAAGCCTGATTGTCCGTTCCGCAGTCTCACCCAGAGTGTTGTGTACCCCGTCCGACTCCTCTTTGACACTCTCATCTAACCGGGACAAATTCTGCACCAGCAGTGGGACCAGTTGACCCTCGAGGAGGGCGTCAATGAAAGTTTCGGTGTCCTCAGGGGCTTCCACAATGGCGTCAGCCTCAGTCATCTCTTGGAGGAGATCGACCACGGCCAGACTGATATCAGTGTTGTCGTGTGAGAGGAGCTGAAGGAGACACTGAACTGAGCGCAGACTGACCAGGATCGGGTAGAACTGGGGAGTGGTCGCCAAAACCTGTTGCCAAACAAGAACAATCTATAATCATTGGGAAATGCTTAACAAAATATTTAGGCAGTTTGGAAAAGCTCAAGCGTTACTTTAATTTTTCAGCATGGCCACATGCTATAGTACTATGAGTAGTTTAATAGTAGGTAAAATAAAATGGAAACTTTCTCAGTAATGACGGTTTAAAACACAAACATCGATTAAACGATGACGTATCTAAATACGTGTCAATTTTTAATAATTATATTATCGGGTTGATAAAAAATTGCGGTCGAACTAAAAATAGATTATGGACTCTCGGCGTATCTCAAGCGCCCGCAATCTTATAATTAGGAGGCAGACGTCTCATCGATTAGGCCACATTATTCTGAAACAACTAAAATCAATCTCAAACGGCAAATCGACTTTAAACACAAGCGTGAAGTACAGAGAAACATATCTAAAAACCTTCCACAAGAGATTGAGAGAAATCGAGAAAAAGAGAGGAGAGAACAAAAAGACGGATGTAAAGAAAGAGGGGAGAAAAAAGTAAACTGATTTAAAGAGAGAGGTCCAGAGAAAGAAAGAGAGAGAAGAGAAACTGAGAAAAAAATAAAAAGGAGATTGAAATAAAAAGAAAAAGAGTGAGAGTTTGGAAGAAAGTGAGAAAAGAGAGAAATCAACAAGAAAAGAGAAACCGTAGAAGGCCACGAAAAGGCGGCTGCATTGGGGTGTGACTCAGCATAAAATAGTTTGAAATTCGTGCAAATGACAAAAAATATGTAATGGTCTGGCACCCTATATGAAAACTGATTAACAGTTTCTATCAGTTCCATCCACCCACAAAGCAAGCCAATTAGAAAGAAAAGTGAACTATTTCTATTAACAATGCTGTTTAGGTTGTTGTTGTTGTTGTTGTACAGCAGGTCTCGTCATGGGAGCCGGGACTCCCTCAGATACGAGTACACCGACAGGGATTCCTTTGAGAGGCCATGCCGGTAGATACATCTAACTTGGGCATACAAAGTGTCTCAGAAGGGATCCTGTTTAGGTTGATGTCGTCGGTCAGTATTAGTTGGGTCGGCACTTCTAGGCGTGAGTGGATGCGGTTAGCCGGTTAATCGCATCCGCAAGCCGAAAATCCGGAATTGAAAGTCTCGGTTAGTAGTTGCTGGAGGACTTTCGCAAAACTTATTTTTTCCTGAAAACTTCCACCTTTCCAAAAAATAAATCTCACCTGCATCTCGTGAAGAATATCGTGCAGCTCCACCTCCGACTCCATGAACTTCTCCGGTTGATCCGGATACTTGATGCGCATCTCCTGATTTCTCAAAGTGCGCTTCTCCAACTGGAGAATCATCCTCTTCACCGCCGTCTCGTCGACATCCCCACCACCACCGAAACCGTCCTGACCCCCTCTCGATTCATCATCTCCAGCCCCACTCCGCTCTAGAGCTGCCAACGCCCGTAGTACTTCGGGCTTTGTGCCGGCGCCACCTGCTGCTCCAGCGGGACCTCCAACAGTCTGCGTTGCCAACGCCTCCGTTGTGGGAGGAGCATCAAAGCGGCGCTTCTTAGGAGCGACGAGATCAGTGGACTGCTGGCCCCCGGGGGCTGTTACACCAGTCAACAGTCGCTTACTTGGCTGAGAGGATTTCCTATCTCCCCCACTGTTCAACGGCTTCTCCTTGGGAGTTTCCGGCTGGAAAACAAACATAAGGCATTTCTTTCTTGTATGTACCCATACATATGTGCATCAGAAGAAAGTACAGATCAGAGATAAGTGCTAGTATGGGCTTATTGCCTGATAGGGATTTCCTTGTCCGAGATATGTCGATGCAATGTCATATCTGTGGCCGCACTTGCTTATTTGTCATGGCACCTCGACGGAAAGCAGTCGAAACTGCATTGTGAACAAGTTGGAATGCAGATGACGGTGAAGATTGGGGCCTGAATGCTAGTGTGCACCTGTCATAGGTGGATCTACATTAGAGAGCGCGGTGTTTTGGTGGTCAGACTTGCGACCTCTCTTTATCACTAAACAGTCCAACCTTCATCAATTACCTGTGAGGAACCTCCGGGGGGTACATTGTAATGGTTCTTATTCTGCTGCTGCTGGCGGCTGCGGGATATCCATAGCAGGGTCACTCCAGGAGGTGACCGGGAACCCGCCCCAAAAACTCCAAGAGCTCTCTCCCGTCGCAGAAGCAGTCTGACGCACGGGGGTTGGGTCCCCACTTCTGTCTTCGCCAGTACGACACCTCCAGGTGTTGGCACTCCAGCAGCAGGTGTCTGGCTGTCTGGATGACAAGGCACTCCGGGCACATCTTGTCCGCCTCCTCTCTGACTCTCATCGAGCCGATGTAGCCTTTCAGCCTGGGGCATTTACCACTTCTGAGTTGCTGGGCAACCTCCGATGTCTGGGTCGAGGTCAAGGAGGCTAAATAACGGTGTGAAATGGCCGTTTCGGGCAGAAAGAAGCCTCTCATAGAAAAATTCATAAAACAAAAGACTAGGGCAGGGTTAGTGTTAGGGTTAGACATGTGCCCTATTTTATTGCCCAGCAACGCGGGTACCCACTGCTAGTATATTGACAAAATAAAAACGCCCGCATTAGGAATATATGATTGATATAAAAAATATAATTTATGGAACACGAAATACATCTACAGGATTGCTTACGTGTTTTAACGTAAACTGGAAACAAACGTGTAACATCTGGTGTTAAGAAAATAAATGGCTGTAGCTATAATATATGTTATACACAGTGACTGTTGAATTCTGTGCAGATTAGAAGAAGCCTAGCTGATAATAATTAGAATCAGAGACTTTTTAATTATCATTGCTAAATGAGGATTTAGAATTACAATGGGAGTAAAGAGAAGAATTACATTTGTAATGTTATTGAATACATTGGAAAAGAAGTCGCTCCCTCTTTATTATGTAGGTAATATTAGAATCAACCTGGAAAAAAATTTGCCAATAAATCCACCTGACAAGCGAAAGTCAGAAAATAACTAAATGTAATATGGTAACGATCTATAACGAGATCTTCGTTAGCCTGCAGATGGACGTCATCATCTTCCGAGGTCATCACGTCATTAAGAACAATGTGCCAGTGTCTCACTCAGTCAGCTGCCGACCAGTCAAGTCTCCGATAAGATCAACTCCTTCCTAATTGATGTTACGGTGGTGTTTGACGATCCGGGATTCCCGAACCCAATCAGCCATGGGGTCCACTCTCAGTCCTGCAAGGTTTTCGTATGGAATTCTTCTCATCATTCATCATTAATGGGCAACGCCAATGAACGAGTCCCCTCCAACCGTTTCCCGCATCACTGGCAACTGGCTGTCCTATCCCGGCAGGAGCGTTGGAAACTTGTCACCTATTTATTCACTTCGGGCTCACGCCCTACTCGGGGTCGGTACTCACCGCTCCGGGCGGGTGACATTGTACCTCCCTGCTATAGCTATAGACACCATTCACAACACACCTGGAGGGTTTGCACCAATCTTATGGACTGGCGAGGTGTTAGAACCAGGTTATTTTACAATCTAAGACCACCTAGGATCTCCGAATAGGCAGATCAACCAGACTGCAAATAGTGTCTTCGAACCCGCGTCACCATCCCACACCCTCGCGCATTGGCTCCTCCGCTGCACGGGTACCCTTCGATCCCGACTCGACATCTTTGGCGGTCTACCCTCCCTCGACGCCGTGATCGAGGAACCGAGCAGGGTTTCGCCTCGAGCGTCACCTCTGCAACAATAACAACAACAGATCTGTGGGATTAACGTGACATACTACTCTTAGTAGTTTTATAGAGACGTAGACACCAGCATCCACCGCAGATGGTAGCAGCCACGGGAGGACACGCGAAGAAACGGACAGTTTCGTTCGTCCTAACGGACTTAGGAGGTGCACCACGACGAGTACTGTCTATGGACCTCAGTTTGTTGTTGTCAGACAGAATCCCCGTCAAAGTAGCCAGAGCTCACACACCAACAGAGGCGGAACACAAACCCCAAACGCGCATAGCCGCGTGTCCAGGTGAACAGGGCACTTCTGGAACCCATACTCCAGGGTCTGCTCATTTTCTCCACAACGGGGACATAGTGGAGGCACCCCAGGATCAAACTGGGACCGATCCGCGACAATGGCATCTTCAAAGACGCGCAATCGGATAGTCAGGGAACGTGACATGCTGAGGTTCCTACGCTTGGCCGGACTGATGGACAATGTATAGCCGTCGCTGCTGCTAAAAAGTGGCGGTAAAAGAAGAGGAAGAAGACGCGCAATCAGGTGTCAGCCTGTTGGAGCATTCGCATCCCTCCTAATGAGCGACCTAGCCACCCTGAACAACACACCGGGACAGCCTACTGACACATATTATCATCCGTCTGCGGTTGAACCTCAGCCGCACTGGCATCCCTGTCTACGACCTAATTTCCATGAAGATGGCAATGACTGGGAATCCATTGGAAGACTATGGTGCCCTCTTCCTACATCAAGGATGATCTACCGCTCCACCGAAGTCCACATTACAGGAAGACGTCCTATTGCTCAGCGTATCTGAAGCTGTCCCTACTAACGAAACATGTCAAATAATGATCGCCCCGACCCTCGCAACATTACCCCCGCGTAGCACACCACCGTCAACTGACCCATCACTATACATTATGATGAGGTCGAACTGTCCGACGGAGCGGATGGTGTCTATCGCGTTCTCCAATAGAACAGCTTCAAAGTTACAACAGCGTCTACCATCTATCAACGAGTGGTATACGCTCCAATCTTAGTTCCGCCACTAGTGCCAATGGGCAGAGGTTGAAGAGAGAAGAAACTCAAGGTGTCGTTGGTTTTTAGCGTCACTTCGGGTATCCTTGGCCATCCTACGAAGGCGAATGCGAGACACGCGTGTCGATTTCTAAGAGACTCTAAGAACACAGACAGTCGCTGACCCAGGAGAAACGGGAAAACCTGGAGCCAACGCTCCAGATTCTGATTACCCTCCGCACAGCATGGGTAAAGTGGGGACACTTCCGCGTCAATTACACCAGGAGAGGGCAGTGCCCACTGCGAAGCCAAGACATCAGCACACAAGAATCGACAGTTAAACGAATTCTTGCCATACAAAGCAAACTAATAAGGATTACTGGCGTGTTTTTTCAATACAGGCACATTACAATTTTTACTTAAACCCTTTTAATATCGAAACCATGCCCGACAATCCCACTTATAGAACAATTTCCAAATTTTAGTTTTCATTTCGAAACTGAGACTTTCTAGGAATAACCATTTATCTGTAGAAACATGTAGTTTAAACCAGCGTTTATCTCTAATATAATCTACATCAGACACAATTCCGAAATATAGAAACGAGCGAATAATTTTACTAAATTCAACTGTATTTGTCTGACCCTTCAAAATTCAGATACCAAGAACAAGTTGTCACTAATGCTAATAGAAAAACGGTTATAATCAGACTTCAGAATGAAGTTATTAATGTTTATGTAATTTGGGAGACAACAGGCACATAGTGTTTACAGCAAAATGACAGTAAGAACTCATTCAGTGTTTCAGACCAAAGGTATAGCAGAATAATTGTGAGTCAAAGTATACAGTACTACGGAGAGTGCTCAATAATCCATTGCAAAATATTGTCACAGTGAATTATCTGTAGTGAGCATTTACGTGGAGTAGTCGGCACTTTTTTCCGCTGGTGGAGTAGTAGTCTCCAACAAAACTACCAGATACGTTGTTCATCGAATAGTCATGTTTATTCTTTGGTTTACAGGGAAAGAAATATTTTGCCTTCGGTTCATTCGGATCGCACCGGATTTGATTTATTCACAGTAGTTTTGAGGTAGATAATTATTTTCATCGGCTGGCCTGAACCGCTCCTCGATCGATTCAAATTTACCTTCGGAATAGCTGGAGAAGAACCAATGTAAGGACCCAATGCAATTGCAAGTCAGCAAGACTCGTTTGTCAAATGAACATCCATTGTTGAAAAGAGGGAGTGAGAGAGTATAACAACCTTTCATTCGGGTATGTATGAGCTGAGAAGAAATTTCCATCGCTTCGTGTTTTAGGGTTCATTTATAACCAATCAGAATACATAGTTGTATTATTTTTAACAAAATGAAGTTTTATTGTTTCTAGTTATTTTTGCTACATCTCGTCTCGTCGCGTCTGGAGACTATGTCGTTGTCCTGGCGCGCAGCGGCGGGAGCTAGACCGAGCTTTGTGGTCCGTCCTCGATGATGTTTTTGTTGTTGTTGTTGTTGTTGTTGTACAGCAGGTCTCGTCAGGGGAGCCG
>JAUYWV010098399.1:0-13774 GCA_032274565.1 Nematoplana nigrocapitula | reverse complement strand
GCGAAATATAAGGCGCGGGCTGATTCGGCCCCCCCCCCCCCCGGTCTCTGAGTGCGTCAAATAGCCCGGGTAGGATAGGGTTAAGGGGTGTGAGTCACTTCTGTGGGCAACAAAAGCTGCTTGGTCCATCCCAACTTGAGCGTCTCTGCCGCTTCTTCTTCCTGTTTCATGTCGGGGAGACAGATCACCACCGCTCCAATCTCCATGAGGAAGGGCAGCACACGATCGCTGTCCGCCATGACACTCAGAGCTGGCACCGGGAAGCGGCGTCTGGCGCCTGCGTGAACCGGACACAAGATGAGATGATGAAGGTTTTCGGGGCTGAGCCGCAGTTAGGGTATAGGTGGGAGAGTTCTTCATTTCAATGAGTTGAAGGTAGGACGTCAAGATGGTGGAGTGGCCAGTGCGCGGTTGGAACAATGTGATCTGATCGGCGCGAAAAAGCGGTTGGGCTGGATGGGGATGGGAAGCCATGATCGGTTACTAAGGTAGTATGGGTCCTTGTCGTACTCTTTTTGTAGAGTAGTTGTATACTGTGAGATGGCATTTCGGCCGGAAGAAAGGTCAATTGGGAGATAGTGTATGAAAGTGGCCCCGGTTCTGGAAGCCTGGTCGGCTTCTTCGTCGCCACCTAAGTCACAGTGACCTGGGGCCCATTTGCGCTACCACTCGTGCTTGAGCTAGCTAGATAACACTGAAGTAAAACGGCAATTGCGACCAGACACTATTGTGGCACCCGTTAAGGTTGTTCGGGCTTATTCTTCAAGTTATCCGATGCCACCTTCACGGGATCCCGTCCCATGTGTAAATATTATAGTCTGCATGCAATGGCAGTCTCACCGGATATGCGAACATTGCCGTAGTCTCAACACTGCAAATGCAGTTTGGGCAGTTTCCACTGTTGCAGAAAGTTTTGCGTCTCCGCGTATCTTTCCCGCGACCCTAATCTGAGTGAGTCATACCAGCCAGTATGGTACGTGTCACAGAGGGGAAAGTTGCCGACCTGACGGCGGACATTTATGGCCTAGGCGATGCGATAGAACCAACCAAGAGAGAAAGGGTGAGATTAGGAGAAAGTGGGAGTGTGGGAGAAAAGAGAGTGCATGAGAAAGAGTGTGTGAGAGAGGCGCTTAGACACCGTTAGTTTTGTTTATTTATCGACTGCTTTGTTCTTTTGCACATTCTACAAATTAGCACACCCACTCAATTATTGTTAATTTGCACTCTGAACTGTCATTTCACTCTGCACATTGTCTTGCAATATAGTGCTTTCGTAAGTGGTTGTATGTGTGTGTGTGTTTGTTGAATCAATGATTCCAGAAGAGAACAGTTAACCAGTACGATTAAATACGTAGCTATATGCATTCTATTCGAGTGCATAGTATGTGAGTAGGTTTACACAAAAAATCTGAGAACATCGGCATTCTTTGTAAGCGTGTGGGTTTGGGTCGTAATTCGACCTGTATCTCGTTAGTCAACAGGCATGTGATATTCAGTAATTTTGGAGGCACCAGGGGTCATTTTTGTAAATTGTTGAATTCCGGTATGAAAAGGACGCTGATCAGGAGCTGGACAAGATAATTACGGCTAATATCCATGTTGCTGCAGCCTGCCATTTTATTTAATCTCTGAGTTTTTTTGCAAAGTCCTGCGATTTGCATTTTTTGTTCTGATTACCTGCGACTTTTTTCAAATTGTAATGATCTAACATTTTTGTATAATATTGAAAGTGTAGCATTCAGAATTGCCATTTCGTGTCAACTTTGTCGTGATCGAAACTCATATTCAGTTACGTTAACATATAACAGAACTTTGTCAGAGACTCCATTGCCTTTTCACTGGTGAGCCTGACCTCTGGTCAACGATAGCCAGTTTTCCTTGCCTTCCTCTTGTTTACTTATGGTTTAACGCAATGACAAAGAAAGAATGTGCTGAATCACGTTGCTGTGAAGAAACGCTTGGAGTAAACATGGACATCGCGAATATCAGCAATGGTCGAACCATGTACATGCATACAAGATCAGCTCTACCCTATGATGTCGTCCGCTGGCTTCCAAGAGGACATCGCCTGCCGAGTACGAGCCACTGAAGAGACCACCAGATTTTGACCTTACTCGACGATTCAAATTTTTGGGCTTTCCAACTGCCCACTTCAATATTTTTCACTCCATGGCAAATAACTTTCAACAGCACGCACTTAAAGTTGACAACAAGCTGGAGATAATAATGATGTCAGAGTAATCGTCGGTTTTTCAAAGAGTAATCTCTTCCTGAGCTGGCACCAATATCAGACATTGCTGTGACTCTTCGAAATCAGACATCCAACACCGCAACAGAGGCAGAGATAAGGTGGTTGTCACATACCGTGAAGGTCTCTAAAAATTTTCATTCCAAAGATATAAGGATGGGGAATTGTTTCAGGCAATGCTAGCTAGACTTAGGTAAAAATTGCTCAAATTGTCTCTTATCCCACAGCAAACAGTCGAAATTTTTTTTGTATTGTATACTATAATTGTCTCATTTTGGCTGTAGCAACACTGTAATATTCAAACTTCTAGCTGCACCTGCAGACGTCATCTGAAAAGCATCAGACCTACACCGAAAATGTGTTAAAAACGAAGGAAGTAATGGGATAGGCATCAACTTCGTCTGCGACAGTTGTCCCCCATTCGCACTTTGAAGGACTTATTCGCTAAAAGAAATAATATATCGAGTCTTTTCCACCAGTCATGTCTCTATTTTATAGTTTGATTTTTCTAACTTACGTTTCCTATATCGACCTGTGCTTTGATAGAAGACTGTGTGCACTCTAGGCACAGAACGAAGTGTTCTTTAGATCCAATACCATCATATACTAATTCATCCATTGATCGTCTAATTTATGAATCGGGGCTACTTTTACTCGCATTTAATTTTTAAAAGGTTAAAAAATCTTTCCGGAATTTTTAACAAATGGGAATCACATGTCAATAAGTCAGTCAGCGCTTGTTAGATACAATAGCGATATTCGTAAGTATGACAGTTTCAATGAAAGATCTGTTTCCAAACTAGTCGACATTTTTCTAACTCATATCTCGACCGGCTTACAAACATTTTCGACCCCAAAACTGAACGGTTTATATTTATTCCACCATAGCGAATTTGATTTTGGGAATGTAATATATGAGTTCGATTACACCCGAAACACGTGGCAGCGAATTTTGAAGAAGAGAGTTAGTTATACGCGCAGTTGATAACTCTGTGAATTCTGCAGGGTTTTTGAGGCCTTATCAGTTGAGCTCGACGACTGAGTGGTAATTAAGTCATTAACGACGCCTTGTGACAGGTGATAGCGCAAATGGAAACGCGATTCCCTACAGAGTTCTAATGGATTGTTTCGGCATCTTCGAAAACGCGTAAATCAAGGATATTTTCAACCACATTTATCAACACTTCCATCCTTCACTCTATCAATATACACAATTGATAGTTTGTAGAAGGCACTAGGTGAGAAATTAAAAAAAGTTGTTTGTCCAAAGAGTCCCCTGATCAATAAACACACCGTTGTCAAAATCACCCTGAATTTGCCATTTTTTAATAAATGCGTCCTCGCGTCTCTGTGTTAGAGTCTGATGCTTGTATGTGTGTACGTCACGCTTTTGTTCAGTCGATTTCAGTGGTTTCATAGTGACGTCATCTAATGGATAAGGCGCGTGGCTCTTTAAGCAAAAGATTGCGGGTTCGAGACGTGAGTTAATGATTATTGATTTTGAGTTGGACAGCAATTCACTTTGCATTTATTGATTTTCTCACACTACCTACAGTGAGTGAAAACGCCACAGCGTGAAAATATTTTCACTCACTGTTTTCGAATGTAAAATGACGCTATGGAAAAGAAGAATTCACTGCTGCTGATTGGTAGTTTCACTCATTGACATAAATTTAAATTAAACTGCCTATATATACAATAGGATCCGCGTCACCAGCCTCCTTCTTCTCCGCCTCGCTGGCTAAAGCTTGTGACGTCATCGTCCTCGTTATTGATTTGTTTGGTTGACTGGCGCTGTCTCAGCTGTTGTTCGACTCGTGTCTGGCGCAGTGTAGGCCAGCTCGCTTTGAGTTGACCGCGTTTCGCAGTCACTGCAAAAAGCATTGACTATATTCTTCGCCATCGCAGTATTATGAAACTAAAAATCGATATCGTTTAACTATTGACTTAATATTAGAATGCGCAGTGAGTGAAATTTCTAATCTGCAGGCTATGAAATACATAACTTTTCACTCGCTGTTAAAAACCCCTAATTTTTTATATAAAACGAAAGCAATTTTTTCGTGGCAAAAAGTAATCACTCGTTGAGTAATGTACTGTTAGCCGGCTTCCGACAGTCCTCCACCTATAACTAGCAACAGGTCCTGGCGGCCTAATTAAATATAAATCACCTATACTGGAAAACTCCAACCAACTGAACATAAGCCAATACAAAGATCAATACTGCCGCATAGGCGCGGCCAAACTGAACACCTCTCCAACATTCACTGGAAAACAAGCTGCATGACAGCTCAACACTAACCAACCAAATATACAAAGGTTAGCGCAAAGTGCTAACAGTACCATTCTATTTTTTGGATGATTAGTATGTATTTAGATGCACCCTCGTTTATTACTTTACACTACTTATATTAGTATAACATGCAGAAATGCTGAAATATTTAATGTACGTCCGGATTCCTAAAGATCGCCAAACATTAGTTTGAAGGATTTCTCAGGAATGTGAGATTGGTTTTAGTTGAAACTTGGTATTATAGGAAGGATTTGGGTGAGGATGCATCGTTGGATTTATCGATCATTGTTAAATAACTTTAGAGCTCTTTATCTAACACCGCGAAAGTTACTCATGTTTATGCTTCTAGCGCAAAACTCGTGATCGCGCTGTTTATGCGTGTCATCGACGAGACAAAGTACTATTTTATAGTTCGGCGTGGGGATCATCGGGTTTTATTTGTATAGGGTTAATCTGTATCGGACTGTTATGCCGCTCGGCAGTGCTGTCGACTTTGTGGTTCAGTCGGAGATCAGTTTGTGGTGTTTTCTTTGGCTCGTGCTTCTACGACGCCTCCTCTCTGCGTTCTATCAATCGACAAGCAACGCTATACAGTATGTCGACGTCAACAAGATTAGTGAGTGGTTAGTGGTGTCAGCTGTCATTTCTCGCCGACTGTTCAGTTCGATAATGTCCGCCTATGCTAGCTGGTAAAAATTCATGTGAACCCGCACCACAACACCTTCGTCTTCAGTCCTTATCTGTTGATCGAATTCCTTCTCGTTGTCTACAACCAACTGGCTCCACCCACCCATCCACACAACTTTGAGAAGGAGGTGTACAGCTGCGGGGCTGCTGATCTGAAATCGCAAACAATCACCCTGCATCCACCTCACTGTCTCGTCTGCTTTTCGTGACACTACGTATACGAATGAACAAATTGTGTGTGTGCCAGGACACGGGTTTCTTCGCTGCAGAATTCTACTTACTATCTTTATACATGCTGGACTGTGTAGGAAGGAGTATTGATTTTTATAGGTGCCTGTTTCGGTTTCGTTTTTACAGTAATATTGCTCAGAAAATGGCCTCCTCTGTTTTTCTCTCGAACAATGTGTATTTTCCCAATAGATAACTGCACCTGTTCAGTCCAGAAAATTAGAGTTACTCTAGTTTCGGTTTCAGTTTCGTAAGTCTATTCAAATATTTTTTTATTTGCTAGCTTTAGTGAATAATTCTAGGTCATTATATGATGTAATTTGACGTAATCCTTTATAATTACAACGATGTGTGCGACAATGGGTTACCTATCCGACTATGCGTGTCAGGTACTCTCAGAGAGTTTTGTTTATGTTGTCAACTTTGGGGAATCATTTTGAAAATGTAATTCGCTGATTTTTATGTCTTTTTTGTTTAAGTTTTAATCTTTAATGTTTGTCCGAAACTGCTCCGAAACAGGGTTAGTTATTTTAATGTGTTAGTGGGTGTTAGTACTTTTCTAAGCCCATGTGAGGTCATCGGACTATATAGAACTGCCGATTTGTTCATTATGTCGCTACTGTACGTACACAGTATCCATCGTAAAAAGACCCCTTGACTACTATATAGGTGGGTGCTAGAAAGTTCTTGCGTGTTGTTAACGAACGTCGATACACCTGCATATGACATTGCAAATAGTGTCGGCAAAAACTTATTACACGGGACTGTACAAACGCTTTTGAAAGCCTACGATTTCTAGAGAAAACAAGAGAGAAGCGGGGCGAGTTGGGGTTGAAGTTCAAGTGGGTCGACAGAATTGTTGCAGGGTCAGGTGAGAACAATTTGGTTCATGTTCTCCGACGACTGTCTGACTGGGTAAAACATTACATACTTGTATGAGGAGAAAGTGCCCGGAAAAACCGTTCGACATCAATCCGTCGACTGGGGAGTTTGAGATTGACCTCTTCGAAATAGGGCATACACAGCATTCCTGCAACCATTGGTTATGATTAAAATCCTTAAGTGTGTGGTGTCTGTTCGTCAATTAACGCTTCATAACAAAACAAAAAATAGTTAACCTATAGACTAAACAACATTGTAATGTCACATAATTGTGCCATATGTCTTCTAGGAAGGAGCCTTCAAATAATATTAAGATCGGGCACCCCAAACTCCCCTTCTTTAAAAAAATACATTTTCGTTTTTTTATTAAATATGTATTCTTTTATCAAAATACCTGAAATTGACTACTCATATTTAAAGTAGTAGTAAAATAGTTTGTTTAGTTATTTTTACTACAATTGTCATATCAACTAATCTGAAATTTGTATGATTATTATCTTATCTAGAAATAATTTTAGTACTTTCTCTATCCCGATACCCAGTTATGATCTATAGAAATTCTTCGCTACTCTATAGTTTCCTTGCCTCTTGGTGTGTAGGAGCAGGATGTGGCCACTATTGAGCCGTCGGTGAAGGGCGGCGCCTTCGACAACTTCGAGAGCAAAGACAACCCATTCGGTTTCGGTGCCAGCGAGGGCATCAATAAGGGCCGGTTTGACGACGAGTGGGTGGTCTCCAGAGAGCGCTACGAGCATGATGAGGTGAGCAGGACACTGGGAAAGTCATAGAGTTAAGTAAGCTCAGTTGTCACTATCCGTTGCTGCAATACTTCATCTGTTGTGCAGATTTTCCGCTCACTGAACCCGACCAACGGAAAGCTGAGCGGCGCGGCCTGCAAGGAGCACATGATCCGCTCCAAATTGCCCCAACAGACTCTGGGCAAGATCTGGCGATTGGCCGACGTGGATCAGGACGGCTTCCTCGATCTCGACGAATTCGCCCTGGCCAACTACCTGATCAAGTTGAAGTTGGATGGCACTGAGATCCCCAACACCCTGCCCGATCATCTCTTTCCGCCCTCCAAGCGAATAGACTAGACCATTGATTCAGTCCTGTGCTCTTGTCAGGGTCACGGGAGTTAGTGTCTACATCACCGCTTCTCTCCTGGTTAGAGATGGGCTGGAATATTGTGTCCCATACTACTGCTCTCACAACTGGAATACTATTTGAGTTTAAGGCTTTCTTTAAGAATCCTGCCGTAAAATATTTTTACTACTTATGAGTAGTATAATAATAATAATTGAAATTCTGTTATCTGATAAAACTGACCAGATCGCAAATTACTGTCCAAACTCAAGATGAAAATTTTAGCCACGCGCCTTATCCTTTAGGGCACGTTATTAAAATCAAAAAGTTTTTTTTCGGCCGGATTCCTAAATATCGCCAAACAATTTGATTAAGACTACTACTCCGAGGAGGCCTGCCTATTTTGTCGCGGTGCTTTCCTAATTCCTCCTCCCCTTCCCCCAAGCCACTCGCCTCTATCTTATGTACGTCCCATTGTATAGTCAGTGGCCTTTATATTTGTTCTTGCGTTATTCTGGTTTCGGTTTAGGCTGTTTGTTGGCAAGAAATTCAACCATATGACAAGTGTGAAACTATCCTGGATGATCCGCTATCGTATTCGGCGCTTTATGGATGGGTTAAAGTGTTTATTTTTATTTTACAATTTTCTAACTGTCTAATCGCCGCTTCCGAGTCTAGGTCTTATTGTTATTATGATTATGTAATTATTCACGGCATTCGGACAAATCAAATTATATACTTCTTTACTAGTTCCTATTTTTCTACCATTGTTCCTTTTTTGTTCTCTGTTTATGAACTGATTTGAAACTGAGTGAGAGTTAGGGAGTGAGTTAGTAGGAAAAGGCTTATCGTATGTGTGCACTCTTCATATTATTGTGTTCTTTCTCTGCTTGGCGGCTGCTGCCTTCTTGACTTTACCTACAGATAATTGGATGGATTATTTATTATTGCTCTTATAGTTATTGTTATTCCGGTCAATCGGTGAATCTCCTCAGATTAAGCGGTGGTCGTCGGAGTCAGGGTTCGTATACTTCGTATGACCCTAGCGTTCGTTCCTGTGCCACTTCGTCAGCCTATTCCATAGCTAAAAATACTTTTCAATTCTAACTAATTGTTAATTGTGTCACATTTTAAAGTATTTTATAACTATACTACTTGCCAGTAGAATACAGTATATTGAATTTGGTCTTTATATTTTGCAATTACAATTCGTCCGATTTTAATCATCATCATACTGTATATGAAACATAATAATAATAATATATGTGCAATATTGCACAACACATTGTTTTGTGCAACTAATGTTTCATACAATTAACATGCAGACTGTACTGTGATACGTGTGTTTATGTGTATGTGTGTGTACTCGAGCGTCTAATTGGTTAGCCCTACAGATCGGCCGCGTATGCTATTATGTACTTGCTTTAGGGGAATTCTATTATAACTACTGAATACGTATAGCAGGTCTAAGACTAGTGCACCCTATACAATTTTGTGAGAGCAATCCTCGCTTTAATTTAATACATATATTTGTTAATCAGTTATCGCGATTGTTGAAATATACATTTCTGATTGTACTTCTGTTTACTGTGTTTTATTACTGATATTTTAATATATTGTATATATAGTCTGCTAAAAGGGTAGTAGTTCAATCTAAGTAAATTTGTTTGTTTTGGAGTCGAGTACACGAGGGTATTGCTGAGGTACATGAATTATGTTACACCAAGATAAGAAATCAATAATATAAATATTCTTCAGTAAACCAAAACTGATGGATGATCCAAAATTCGGGAAAAGTTCTATAAAACGAAATATCAAATCTGGAATGATATCTCGTAATTTTTATTAAAGATGGCAATAAAATGCAGAAGAACACGCCTTCCCAACAGGAAAGTATGCTAGTGTAGTTACTACGCGGAGATGGCTACGATTAATGATGATAATATAGCCGAAATTAAAATCAAATTATAAAATATCCCAATTCAAACAATAGAGGAACACTGATACGTGGTACGAAGAGAAAGTATACCAGATAATTTATTTGGAAGAAAAAAGGTGTAGGTTACATATAAGTGGGTCTCCAGCAGTACTAACTGATTAGATCTTCGGCGTGATCCAGATCCGATATATAAATAGGATCCCGTTTTGAAAAAAGATAAATATGGAAGAATGCCTATTGTGAGCCATATTTGTTTTTAAAAGTTAAAGGTGATCTTCCGCATTAATTTTTCTTACCGCAAAAAGTAGTTTTGATCAAATTTTCAATCAGATTGCATATTAAACCAAACTAAATCTTAAATCAGCAAAAAATAAGGAAGCCAGTTAAAACAATTTCCAAAGAAGAAATGAAAATCAGCTTTCTTTTTCACATCTTGAAAAGCGTGTTCTCTAGTTGAGCTGACCACCCCGCTCTGACCTATTACGCAATGAGCTGGATGAAAGAAGATGAGCGTCTACTCTACACACGGAATTCCGTGTTAATTTGAAACTGCATTAGTTGTTGCGTGTTATCGCACATGAATCGAGAGGCGCATATATATAAAGAGGTTTCTTGGTGGCTGCATCATTTACTATCGCGTGGTCTCACTTTACTGACGGTTGCGTTTCGGTGAAACTCTGTGTTACAGAAATATCTATCTAAAAAGTCCCATTCTTCGACGAATCTTGCCCCAAAGAGCATATCAAACAACTCTACAAATTCGACTCCTCAGTGCCCTTTCAGACTTGTACGTTTTCCAATGTGTTTTCCGATTTGAGGAAGTTAGATAAAAAATAATTGTTCTACATGGACAGATTCTTCTTGAATTTTTTGGACTATCTTCAACCGCAGCTGGACGGAGTTTTCTTCAAAAACATCAATCTGAGCCTGATGAGCTGGATGAAAATTTTCGCTACCAAACTCATCCAATATCCAGGGTCAATTATAATTAATAGACAGGTTAATATCTAGATTGACAAACTGGCGGTGTTCTGACCTGGTTTTCGGATAGACGCCACCATTGCTCGGATTTTACACGCTGTGCGGCATGCGTATGTCGGACACTTAATTAATTCAGAAAGCTGAAAACAAGTAGTATAGTAAGCTCAATCAATGCAGTGTATTCAATCGGAATGAATTTGTGTTCAACTGATAGCAACATGAACAAATCTATGAGCAAAGCTCAAGACAGACAAGAGCTCAGGTAATCAAGAATTTCACTCCGTATAACATCTAATGAAGTGAGTACATGTTTAAGTTAATGCAACAAAAATGTGCTGTTATACTTCTGTCAAAAGCACTCACACAGGGAGAAATGTTTATATAAGGTTGGGGAATAGTCGTTAAATCCCCCCATATAGTATGCTCCGTTTGATCTCCACTCGGCATACACCAGGAGGTTGATTTGGATCGGATTAGAAATTAAATGGCCACCCATTTTTGGGTTCGCCGAAATGCTGGCGGAGTAGTCGGCCAAACTCATCTGGCGATTGGAGGTGATCCAGTACCAGGTACCATTCCTGAATTCTGCCCCAATCCACATTTTACACTTTCTGCCAGGAATGTCGGTACTGATCGGAGATTTGTACTCTGTAAAGAAGAAAGGAGAAAGGTAAGTGTCCTAAAGGAAATCCCGTATTTCGTTATTTTAGAGAAAAACACATTAACACTTTAATCAAATTGCATTTTCATGGCTTGCGTTATAATTTCATGACATTGTATGGAATCACTGGTTGATGAATAATAGCACATACAATTTTATTCTCTATTAAAATAAAATAAATTGGAATTAATTAATCTTTCTGTTTACTGGATATAATGCACATACAAAGAAATACAATGTCCAACTCTAAAATATAGATTTCGTATTACCAAACAGAATTTTTAAAAATATTTACTACTTATATTGGGTAGTTATAAAGTAGTGCATTCGTACACCATCAGGATCTGCCCCAACACTATAGCACATGAACTGCAAAATACATAATGCATATATTTTTAGGAATTTCTCAGTTCAAGAAATTAACGTATTCAAACGTAGATTGTTGCAAGCAATTGGAATTTGTGTTGTTGATGTGTATAATCTCCATCTCTTATACTTTAGTAGCTTCAGAACAATCGAACAAATTACTTTCTTTTAAAATTAATAATAATAATAACAAACTTTTTATTTGCCACTTGGGCTCAAATCAACAAAAAACAGTTTTACAAAAAAATAAAAAAGGGTATTTTGTTCGGTCAGGTTAACGGAATAACTAAAAACAAGTAACCTACATATAAAAAACAATTAACAGCTGTTTTGGACGAAGTAAACACAAAAGCTGAAAAATAAAACTATACAAAAAACACAAAAAACTACAACCAAGGCCTATACCTACCGAAGAAAAACATAGAAAACGTCCCTTAAAATGGGGAAACAAAATTAAACTAAACAATGTTATCAGCCTGACCGAGCAAAAGTTAAATACAAGTTTTTTTTCTTTTTTCTTTTACTCTAAGTTAGAGTCTAACCCAAACAAAGCCTCTGGTATGGCTAGGGGTGCCAGAGGAGAAAAACTTCTATCAAGCTGTTGTTATTGATGCAATTATGTCAGTGGTATTAAAATAGGCTTTGAATTCGAATTGCCTAATGCACGCATGAGAAAAATCCCTTTTGGGGGGGCAAAAATATTCATTTTCTGGAATTGAAAAAATGTGCAATAAAAGTATAGGGCTGTGGGGAGGGGTATTTTGATAATCTTGGTAGTAATTTTACCTCTGCTCAAAGAGTATGTATTGATAATCAGATAATCAGTCATAAACACTGACGGAATGATGTAAATAAAAAATCCACAATAATAAAGGTGTATTTATTAAATGATGTTTGAGAAGAAATCAATCATGATCCATGTCTTGCATGATGGCAAGAATGAGATTGTTACAGCAGTTCTTTGGATGCTTCATCAAACCTGAAAAATTCTTCAAACAAGCAAACATTTGGCAATGTCATCTGTTTAGATGAAAGAAAAACTTCTAAGGATAGCATATTCTGAGAAAACAGTTAATATATCAAAATAGGTTAAAAGGAAGGGCCTTACTATTACTTGCAAAAAGACAATGTATGGTAATAAGTATGCAAAAGGATCAGATGCATCAGGTAAAAATTAATGAAGTCAACATTAAAGTAAAATCTTTGAACTACCTAGGATAAGCTTCCTGAAGATGACAAATGTGACTTGGAATTCAAGAGAATGATCATCATGTCAAAGCAGTCATTTCAGAAGTTAGAAAGAGTATTGAGTGATACGAAGATAACAATTAGAACAAGGAAAATAATTGTATGCTGTTATGTCTACTCCATTCTAACTTATGGAGATGAATGTTGGATGATATCATCTTTGTGAATATATGCAATCATGAGCAATTCATTAAGACAATCTAATTTGTGCTCGACTTTAATAATTTGCTGACTTTATTAAAATTACATTAATCAATGTCTAATATTAACTAATTTACTTAGATTTTTAATTTTTTCTGTAATATAAATATTAATTTATCAAATTCTATTACTATTAGAAAACCTTAATATTACTCTTTTATCCATTAACATTATTGTATTACAAAGTAATTTTTAATATTTGCATTTCTTTGTTTTTATCTATAGTGAATTATTATTATTTTTAAATTTAGATGATCATAACTTCATATAAGGACAGTGGAATAAGCCTTAACAAAATACAGGCTATCCATCAGTTTCTAAAGATGAATTTCATATCATAAGGTTCCTAGAAATTTACTTCATCCATTTTATCATGCCTAAAACATACTATATTATATAGTATCTAAAATCTGTTTACTACAAAACATTAATAAGGGCCGTATTCCAGAAACAATTTTAACTTAGAAGTGCCACTAACTAGTATCTCCTCTAACTAATTTAACTATGTTTCCAGAAAGCGTTGCTACTTAGTGGCCACTAATACATCATTGCTGACCTAGATGGAACAGCTGATGATTGCGTGGTCGTTCAAGCACGATCCTATTGGTTAGTGGACAGCTACTCAGATTTCCCCACATTCTGTATAGGTGCAGGGTTGCCCCCCCCCATTTTCCAATTTTTAACTCTTGCATCGCCGGAGGTCTACTCTCCCTTGTCTGACAGACAGGCTCATGTCGTGCCTGTTGTCACATAACCGGTTCAGGGGAAGAACTCTGTTTTGCCAGAATGTACCTGCATTCTCCTTAGTTCTTTCCTCTCACTATATATCTGCTAGCTCTAGGAAGTTTACCATCATTAACAACAGAAATACATACTCTACTCTGGGCACTCTCAAAGTCTGAGTGGACACTCCATTGCAGGGGGCAACCGCCGTAGGTACAGTGCAACAATAAT